>OX365963.1:0-19329 GCA_947247005.1 Spisula solida | reverse complement strand
AATTTAGAAGAGAGATTATTTTATCTATATTCAGGACATGAGCCCGATAACTTTTCTTAGTTTACTCCTCTTCATACCCTGAGACCAAGTCTTTCTTCAAATCTGCAATTCGGTATTTTATTATAAACTACAGAGTAATCCCTTATGATGTATTAAGTAGAGGCCTCCTCTTCCTTTTGATCCTAAATCAAACACATTAACATCTGCTAACTCAACAAGGTTAACTTAAAGCTACAAGCCTATAAATCTGTAGGATTTTACAGCCGAGAGGCCTGTTCTTCGAGAGCACCTAACCAATAAAGATAACCCTAGGACCGCTTCTGCAACAGAGCATACTAACACAATTAAACACACATAAAACCCAAATGAACTTGACGCCCTTCTAAAAAAATAAGCCCCTAATAAAACCACTCCCAAAGTTAAAAGCTCAAAAATCAGTATCAAGCTAAGAAAATGTGGAACGGACTGTCTTAGAAAAGACAACCTATAAACAAAAATAATTATACTCAGAAATATACACACTAAAACTTTAATTAAAAACATTTAGAAAAAATAGAGGTATAATAAAGTAAACCTTAACATTCTAAATAAGATAAAACTCAGTAAAAAAATTAAAGTATTAAGATACTTACCAAAGGACAGACGTATAAAAGATCTCACATAATCTGCAGCCTTTCCGGCGCCCCGGCCTCATACAACAGTATTTACCCAAAACCTCTCCACATTAGAAACAAAATTCCAACTAAACCCTAAGCTCTTCATTCTTGATCACCACCCGCTCAGAGAATATAAAAAAAATATATCCCTAAGGAACCGAATAAATAAAGAAGCTCGGCTGACTAACCCAAAGCGTCTGTTTTTCAGTGCAACTGAAAAATAACCGACAAGTAGCCCTAATGAAAAAAATACTCATGTCATCATTTTCCAAACAGGATCCAAACTCACATATATTACACTTTCGATTATCAAGCCATTTAAAACTTGGCCCCTAAACATAGCCGGAAGGCCAAGTCCAAAAATAGAAAAAAATAAAAAATTATTTTTTTCTCTGTAAAAGCCTGAATCATAAACTTCTTCCTCCTTAAAAAGAAGCACACTAATGCGCACACAATATGCACATGTGACTAATACCGTTCCAAGAATTAAAACACTTAAAAATAAACCACAGTGAGTACTGAGGGCTGCCTCAATAATAGCATCTTTAGAATAGAATCCAGATATAAAAGGAAGACCGCACAAACAAACCATCCTCACCACTAACCAACTTATAATTAAAGGGAGCTTTCTATGTATCTTAGAAAGAAAGCGCATATCTTGAACGCCTCCCCTTAAGTATATTGCAGCCCCTACACACATAAATATAAGAGCTTTAAAAAAAGCATGGACTACTAAGTGAAAAAATGCTAAAGAGGAAAACCCTACCCTAAGAGCCATTATTATTATTCTAACCTGTCTCAATGTTGATAATGCTACTACTTTTTTAATATCAAACTCAGTTAAAGCGCTTAGCCCAGCTAAGTAAAACGTAAATAGAGAGGCTAAAAGTAGCGCTACTTTTATCCCAGCTCTAAGCAACCTGTCAAAACGAATACATATGTACACACCCGCTGTAACTAAAGTGGAAGAATGAACCAGGGCAGAAACAGGTGTAGGAGCGGCCATAGCCGCAGGTAACCACGCACAAAAAGGAACCTGAGCTCTCTTAGTGATCCTCCCTAACACTAAACACACACCTAAAATCACTACTACCCACTTCTCAGAGAAATAACTAAGATAATAACTTTCAAAACTTAACCCAGCACAGGCGAAAGAAATAAAGATGATAAAAAAAACATCTCCTACCCGATTAGAAAAAATAGTTAATATTCCTGCCCCATAAGTATTGTTATCCATATAGTAGACAACTAAAATAAAAGAAACTACACCTAAGCCATCTCACCCTACCATTAAAGTAAGTATCCTCGGGTTAAAAATGAGCAAATGCATAGCAACGACAAATAGTATAACTAAAAAACAAAACCGACGAAAATACAGTTCATGAGCCATATAAAATCCAGTATAAATTATAACCCAAGAAGTAATAAAACATACTACAGAAGCAAATATACAAGAAAATCTGTCAAAAATAAAAGGATACGAAACATCTATTAAAAATAAGCTCCTTAAACTGAGTGTGAGTTCTAAGACACACCCCGGACTTGACTTCCTTAGTTGGCAGAAAACCCAAAAAAAAAAGATAGAACCCATCATGAAAACACAGAAAAAGCCCCCAAACCAAAAAACTTTTCTCATTTTTCAGATTAAAATTAATAAGCTTTAACATATAATGAGTAACTCCTTCTCTGCCTAAAGACAGCCATTACAGAACTCATTAAACTACTTCCAAAGCTTTTAAGACTCTGCCTTGAGGGTCTCTACTTAAGCACAAGCTCTAGAGCATCTTAGGAACGACAATCCTATGTCTTAATTAAACTACAGCGCCCTGCTCTTAAACCTACCTTCTTAAGGAAAGAGCAAAAACAAACACACCTAACCTCAAGGGAAGGAGAATTGTTCAACATAAACTTATTAAAAGGTCATAACGATACCGAGGAACAGTAGCCCGCACCCAAACAAAAGCATAAGAAAAAAATACCGTCCAAATTGCCAAGATACTATTTCCGAGAAGGCCTTGGCCCATCCCCAAATTAAAAAAAATAACACCGGTTATTATAGCTATAAACATTATATTACTATATTCAGCCAAAGCTAATAAAGCAAAGCCCCCTCCTCTAACTTCTGTTATATACCCAGCCACCAACTCAGACTCCCCTTCAACAAAGTCAAAAGGAGCACGATTAGTCTCAGCTAAAACCGCGACTAACCACAATACCAAGGTCAACATCCCTAAAGTCCCGCAAACAAAGTTATTAAGACGGATGACTTTTAAATCATAAGAACCACAGAAAAGTAATACTCTAAACAATGCGGTCCTTATAAAAACCTCATAAGAAATTGTCTGAGCCACAGCACGTATTGCCCCTAAAAAAGCATAACGGGAATTGGCCAGCCACCCTGTAACAAGAACGCCATACACCCTAAAAGAAGACACACATAAAAAAAACAAAATTCCTAGTTCAAAATGCACCCTACTATAAAACGTAGGAAAAACAAGATATAAGCTGTAAGCCCTAACAAAACATATTACAGGCCCCGCTGCGTAAGAGAATTTATTTAAAGGGTGAGGGAATCTATACTCTTTTTTGAAGAGTTTGACCCCATCAGCAACCGGTTGAAGAAGCCCTTTTAAACCTAGTTTATTAGGCCCATGACGTAATTGCATTATCCCTAAACCTTTTCGCTCAATTACAATAAAAAAAGCAACAGCCCCCATTATCAATACTATAACAATAACAACTGATACCACTACTAAGGGAGGAAGCCCTCGTCCCTAGAGCTTAAATCTAATGCATTACCTCTGCCACCTTAGTTACAGTTCTGGGTAAATTGTTTACTTTTCCAGGTTAAAAGCCTAAAGCTTTATATAAGCTACCAAAACGTAATTGACTAAAATCGCCACTCTAGAGAGCCTTCATTAAACTCATGGACTAAGCCGACAAAAAGAATTAAACAAAAAATAATACCTAGCATAGCCCTAACTGGACTTAGTATAATAAAAACAACCTTTAACCTGTAACAAGCTCTTAAGAGAAGAACCACTTCTACATCAAAAACCAAAAATAATAAAGCTACTAGGAAATAAGGTAAAGAAAAAGGTATCCGAGGATTTCTTATAGGGTCAAACCCACACTCAAAAGCAATTTTTCTATCACGATTACGTCGAGCACGCTGCCCAATAGAAGACGATAACAATATTATTAATAAAGAAAGAAAACTAACGAAAAGAATAAATCAAAGCCCGCTAAAAGAGCTATTTACCACGTTATGACCTTCATGAAAAATTAATCAATCAAAATCCATAGGCCTAAGACACTAAATTATTATAAAGACCTAAGCATTAGTTTAGTGTTACCTCATCTTTGGTTGACACTACACTTTCATCACCATAAGAAATTAATAAACCTACAAAAATAAGGGACTGAAGAAAACCAATAGCCCACTCTCTAATGTAGTAAATTCCTAAGAAAGAGATACAAAGAAACCCACAAATTAATCCCCCCAGGCTATGAACACTTAGTCCTAGAAGAGCTAAAGAAACAAAAATTTTATATAAAAGCAAAGACATGGTCATCCTTAAAGTCATCCGTACACACAAAGTTAACCAACGAATAAAAACAGTAACCATTTCTAAACTTTGAAAAAGAAAAGATGCAACATACCTTTCAGCAACCATAAAACGGGCTAAGAACCTTTGTCAATTAACATTAAAACAAGAAAGAAGAGTTGCCCCTCAAAAAGGAAAGGCTAAACTCCATGTAACAGTTAAATGCTGCGTTAACGGGTGGCAAAAAGGCAAAAGCCTGGCAAAAGTTATAGAAAATAAAGTCATTCAAAGAGATAGTATTAACTGTAAGGCGCCTCCCCTACGTGAAAGAACTCTTCCTTCCATAGTCTGAAGCATACCCTTCCTTGCCACACTCAAAAAGGCGGATTCCCGACAAGTAGCATGTCAATAAGGGCCAAAACCTAATATAAATAAAGGAGTTATCATCCCTCCTAAACAAAGCAAAAAAATAGAAACCACCATTCTTTGGCCAAAACTATAATCAAACCTAGAAAAAAAATCAAGTCCCATAAGCTTTTGGACGAGTCGAACGCCCTTAGAATTACTTTCAAAGTAAGTCTGTTCCACATAAGCCCAAGACGATTTTGTCTATCTTTAGTGTGAAAAACTAATGTGTTAATTACACCATGAAAAAGGCTGGCTAAAATTTTTTATCTCTACAGCCACAATGTAACATTTTAATTAAACTAAACCAACTACAAAAAAAAATCTAACACAAAAAACCCTAAAAGCAACACTAAACCCGACACTATAAATCTCCTTAAATACCGCTCACTCAGCAACCCTTTTGAACGGATAAGGCTAGAAACCCTGCCGTGATTAACATACCCATATAAAAAAACCACATAAACACAAGTAAACTGACATATTAACCCTATAGGCAGAATAAGCACTAACCTTAAATCTTTAATGGCCCTAAAAGAGATCACCTCAGCAAAGTAGTTTAAAGAAGGAGGACAACCTATATTAATAACCCTAAAAACAAATCAAAAAAAACAGAATATAGGGAACACCTGGAGCACTCTCTTATTTAAGGAAACATTGCGTGAGTGACTTCAATCATAAGACCTAGCAGCAAGAGCAAACATGCACGGAGAACAAATCCCATGAGCAAATATTATACACTCAGCCCTAAGCTTTCCTATAGGGTAGCACCTTATTAACCCCCCTACTGCCATAGATATGTGCCCAATAGATGAATAGGCAATAATAGATTTAATATCACATTGAACTATTGCTACAAGCGAAGTAAAAAACCCCCCTCACAGACTAAATCCCACTACAAATAAAAAAAAATTATTTATATATATGCTTAGGGCTCACATTAACCGAATAAGGCCAAAACCCCCAAGCTTTAGTAGCACCCCCGCTAAAACTATAGAACCTGATAAAGGAGCCTCAACATGCGCCTTAGGTAATCACACATGAAAACCGTAGATAGGCACTTTTACTAAAAACCCAAAAAGAGAGAACCCTCAAACTCAAATGGGCACCTTTAATAAAGGTGAACAAGATATTTTAGCTAGGATAAAAGAGTCCCTCTGACAAATCTCTTCTATATAAACCAAAGCAACTAATAAAGGAACAGAAGCCCCTGCAGTGTAAAGAAGCATAAACATCCCAGCTTGTAAACGCTCAGGCTGATACCCCCATTTTAAAATCAACCATAATGTAGGAATAAGAGTAGCTTCAAAAAAAAAATAAAACCCCATTCACCCTCCTTCAATAAAGAATAAAAAACAAAAAAAACTAACCAATATAAGAACAAAGTCTATTCCTTTGAAAGATTCCCCATTACACACCCTGTAGTCTTTAACCCTACAAGATATCCTAATTATAAACACTACAGCCACCAGAACCTCCATTAACAAACAAACATAATCAAGTAATACTCAAGAGTTGATTAAAGTAAAGAATAATCTAACACTTAACATTTCTCAACAAATTACTAATATAATTAACCTAAAACACAAACCTCATACAAACCCTGTCCCTGGGAATATACTGGTAAAAATTGTCAAAGCAACTACCGAACTTACTCATCTCATTACGATTTAAAGCTATAACTTCGCTTACCGCTTCACCACACATAGCAATATACAAAATAAAGAAAGAACCAAACCCTTAAAAAAATCAAAAAAGCATGGACAGGACTAAATATTATCATAAACTTACATCTAATAAGAAAGTTTTTACCCAACTTCAAATTCCTTTCGTACTAATAAAATTAACCAATAGATAGAAACCGACCTAGCTCGCGCCGGTCTGAACTCAGATCATGTAGAGAATTAAAAGACGAACAGTCTCTCCATTTTAGCTTCTGCACCAAAACGAAACTCTAATCCAACATCGAGGTCGCAAACCCCTCCTTCGATTTGGTCTCTATAGAAGGATTGCGCTGTTATCCCCGTGGTAGCTTTTGCTTAATTCACTCAAAGAAGATCTCCATTATATAAGAAAAAATCTTTTTCTTTTCCTGTTGCCCCAACAAAACTTCATTTTAACTACCCAACTAAAACTAATCAAGCTCACCGGGGTCTTCTCTTCTTATTTAAAAATTTAAGTCTTTTCACTTAAAAGAAAACTTCAAAATCTATATTTGAGACAGTTTTTCCCTCGTCAAACCATTCATACCTTTCTCCAATTAAGAGACGATTGATTGCGCTACCTTAGCACAACTATTAATTGCGACCGTTTAACTCAACGTCACCGGGCAGGCCCGACTCCTTATACTACTCTTAAAACCAAGGAGCCATGTTTTTGTTAAACAGGCGGAGAAAACTTTTGCCGAGTTCCTTAAAAATAGATATAGATAACATTACGATACCAACAGTAAAAGTTTATTAAGCTTATACTTCCTTACCCCTACTTTATTCCTACTAATTTTATACTAGTTATAAATTTTAAGTTTAAATTTAAAGAAAAGTACAAAATTAAGAAAAACCCAAGTTCGATTTATAATAAACTCGAATAAGACGGATAGTTTTAATCCTACTAAACTCTTAAAATCTTATTACCTCAAAAAGCTTACCCTTTTGAGCTCACTTCAAAAAAACTCTCATTATTTTTTTAATAAAAGCTAAATTTAAGCTGTACTTAAATACATCTCCTTCTCAACCAGCTATCAACTTTTTCGAATCACATTTCACGCCTATTTTTACTTCTACCATATTTATGAAACAATAACCTGAGTAAAAATAGCTCTAAAATTTTCAGGAAAAAAAATAATTTAAATTCACTCTATAAACCATTATACAAAAAGTACATTCTTAAATAATGTCTATCTAATTAAAACACTTCTATCCCATTAGGTATAAAAAAAATTAATCATAAATTCAGATCAATTAATAAAACTAATCGCTCACGCTACTGTTTAAAAATAGATTTTTTTATATTAAAAACTTTCCTCTCTGTCCTCCATAATAACATAAGAACTATCATATTTAGAACAGATAACCGACTCAAGCATCCTCTCCCATAGCAAATAAGAAAAAATATATAAAGGAAAAAAGGAAAAGTATAGCACCCTTCTTAGAATCCCTGCTTCAAAAAAAGGATATTCAACAGGGGAAGCACCAATAAAGCTTAAAAATACAAAATTCCTAATGAAACACCAAAAAATAATTTGTCTAATAGGCCTAAATTGAATTCCTTGAAAAACTCCCTTAGGAAAGAAAGGAAGAACGTAAATAACTCTTACACAACAAAGCAGACCGAGCACTCCGCCGGTTTTATTGGGAATCCTCCGTAAAACAGCGTAGGCAAAAAGAAAATACCACTCAGGCTGAATGTGGGCGGGGGTTTTCATTGGGTCAGCAGGACTAAAATTTACAGGGTCAGAAAACAAGTCAGGAAGACAAAGACAAATATATATTAAAACTCTCCCTACAACAATCAAACCAGTTAAATCTTTAAAAGTAAACAACCTATGAAAGCAAATTGACTCATGAGTAGCATCAACACCTAAAGGATTTCTAGATCCTACCTCATGCAAAAAATAAAGATGAGCGAATATAAGAACCACTAGTAAGAAGGGGAGCAAAAAATGAAGCACAAAAAACCGCTTAAGAGTGGCATTACAAACACCATAGCCCCCTCATACCCATTGAACCAAAGCTTCTCCGATATAAGGTACGACAGAAACTAAGTTAATAATTACAGTAGCACCCCAAAAAGATATTTGGCCTCAAGGCAGCACATACCCAGTAAAAGCAATGCCCATTACTAAAACTAATATGTGACACCCAACTCACCACACTTTTTTCAAAAAAAACCTGTGGAAATAAATCCCACGACCAATATGAAGAAATAGGAAAATAAAAAAAAAAGAAGCACCATTAGCATGAACACTCTGGATAAACCATCCGTTATGAACCTCACGAGTAATATAAGCTAAAGAATTAAAAGCATTATTAATATCCGGAGTATAATGACAGGCCAAAAGTAAACCAGAAAGTACTTGAACCGTTCAACACAGCCCTAAAATCGAACCGAAATTCCATATTACACTTAAATTTGGGGGAACAGGGTTATCATAAACAAACCCTGAAGCTATTTTAGCAAGGGGGTTCCTTTTTCGTAGGGGAAAAGCCATAATGTGTATTAGAAACCTTAATAAATTTAACCTCGGAATAACTTATATATACCCCCAAACGTAGACCGTAAAAAATAGAAAAACCCAAACACCGTCAACGAAATGCCAATATCACACAGCCGCGTCAAAACCAAAGTAATGACGTTGAAATCTAAAATGATAATAATAACAACGAAACCAACAAACAATTAAAAAAATAGTTCCTACCAAAACATGGACACCGTGAAAACCAGTTATCAGATAAAAGGTAGACCCGTAAACCCTATCAGCTAAAGTAAAGGACGCAACATAATACTCATTATACTGAAGTCAAGTAAAATATAGCCCTAACAAAATAGTTAAGCCCAGAAAAAACAAAACATAGTTTAATGAAATCGTCGCTATTTGTTGCTTTAAATATAACTCTTTAGGGTTATTTTTTAAGTAAGTCGCCTCGGCTCAATCTGTTCAACGGTCCTTAGGAGTAAAATTAAATTTTTTCCGTTTTCAAGGCACCCTTCGAATTGCCTCTTTTAATAAGTAAGAACCATAGGCTCCACGTAATTTAGCAGAAAAGAAAGGGATAATTGAAATAAATCATAAAATATTCTTATAGATCGCCAATACTGTAGCTCGCAACCAAAAAACAAGACGATTCTTTTTTTTCTTACCATAAGAATCAGGAATATAGAGAGGACATTTATTATGGATTTTAAGAATTTTATGAGCAACAGTCAAAGTAATACCAGAAGAAATTAATACCGCAGTGTTTAAAGCAGGAACTTTCCAAGGATAAATAGGCTTAATTCCCACAGGCGGCCAATGACCTACATCTTTTATAGAGATCTCCCCCAATATAGAATTAAAAAAAGCCCAGAAAAAACTTACGAAGAAAAAAATTTCTGATATAATAAAAAGAATTATTCCTACTCGCAAATTTCGAACTACAAGACTTGTATGCCGTCCTAAATAAGTTCTTTCCAGAACAATATCCCCCCACCATCGAAACATAGTAACAACTAGTACTAAAACAGACAAAAGAAAAAAAGAAGAAGTTACAGGAATAACTCCTAAATGTAAGAACCCAATAGTAGAAGAAGCTAAGCCTAAAACACCAACAGAACAACAAAAAGGTCAAGGCCTAATATCAACAATATGGAAACCAGTACGAGGCATAAAAAAAAGGATAGAGTCGAACTACCCAAGGATAAATTAGAAGTCTATCCTTGACCCACTTTTCTCGACAAAGCCATATATGAAGAAGGGGTTTAAACCCATAATTGAAGCTACAAATCAACACCTCTACGGACGCTTCTCCAATACATAAAACCAGTTTCTACTAGCATTACCATGTTACAACTTACCTCATTTTATAACCTATACGAGGGTGCTGGGCGGTTTGTACGCATCTTATTTACCCTATTCAGCTCTTCTCTCTAACCAAAACTTACTAATAAGTACAATTTCCAACAAATATTATATTCATGTCTTCCATGTGCAAAACAAATGTAACTCAGCTAAGCCCTTTACATACCTTCACGTTTACCTGACTTCAAACAATATATTAGATTTCCTCTGCAAACTAAACATTACAGAAAGATTTATTGTTTCTGGCCCCAACCTGCACTCTTCAAGACAAACTGACGACGGCGGTATAAAAAGAAAAATAAAGGTAAGGTAGTTCGAGGATCATCGAATTAACCGCCAAGTTCCCCTTAATGGATGTAAGACACCGCCAACCTATTTCTGTTTTAAGCAATTAGCTCGTAATCCAGGTGGAACAAAAAGACAGCATCAATAAGAGGGTCTCAAATCCTCGTCTCTATATCAGCCTTTTTAGATTATACTTTAAAAGAACTAAAATTAACAAAAATAAGAATATATTTTACCATGTCTCACATTTTATTATATCTTTTTTTATAGTAGCACTCTTCCACGATGATAGTTAACTCGAGGATAAAGTTTGACCGCGAGTGCTGGCACTTTATTACACTCCTCTATTTAATTTATTACTGAAATAATGTTTCCAATTTATTCAATTTTAACTACTGAAGACGGGATTCCGTAATATATATTTCTTAACATCTTTACTCAATTTTCAGATGACGTCCCTTACCTTGAATTGTTTAAACTTCCAGTTTAAAACGTCTAATTTTACTCCCTTTTCTCTTTAAATTTCATGTATGAATAAAAACCAAGCCAACTTCTAACTATAGGCGAACTTGTAATGAAAAAATGTGTAACAACCACAAGCTTACATAAGGCTCAGCCTAAAGGCACCTAAAGTCTACAAAACCATAATTCTTATTAAACTACAAGCCCATATGTAAATTAAATATAAAACACAAAATCCATCAGCCTAAAAAAAACAAAAGAAGGAATAATATTAATACCTAGACAGATAAGGTAAAACACTCCATTCTTATATTTAGAGCTATTGATCCCGAACCTAGACACCCCAACTCAAGAACTTCTAGAAACATCCGTAAAAATTTTATAATAGAAACGCATACTGAAAAAGCCCACTGCCACCACATATGTCACTCTAAGAGGAAATAAAATAAAGCACCTTTTAATCAAAAGATACTTCAACACAAACCCTATAAAAGGAGGAAGACCAGCTAAGGAAAAACAATAAAGTCTTCCGATAAAAATGAAACTAGATTTATCATTCTCCCCAAACTTGAAAACATCAGAAGATTTCTTAACTCCATACCATTCCATCCTTAGTACAAAACCTCCACAGACAATAGTATATAACAGCAAATAAGCCCCTATAGCTTTAAAATTACATATAGACACCAATATTATCCCCGAACCGTGAATAATTGATGAATACCCATACAACACCCGAAAATCACGAACCCTTATTCCTAAAACTACCCCTCTGACAGTAGTGAAAATAGCCCCTAGCTCTACCCAATCTCTAACAAAAGGCATAGTTCTCACATTTCCTACAATAAACAGAGGAATCACTTTGGCTGGACAAGATACAAGAAAGCAACCAAATCAACCTAATTGACCTATACAACGGGAAACCCATCAGAAAGAAGGAAACGCTCCTATTTTTATAAAACACCCTCCAATTAGGAAAAAACCGCCTAACATTCTGAAAACATCCCCACCTATCCTTGTGTTCATTACAAGAGAACCAAGTAAAATTATAATTCCTCCAAGAACCTGAGTAATGAAATACACTATAGAGCCCCTAGAAGTCTCTATAGTCTCCCCTTTAATTAGGGGAATCGACCCTATTATAATCACCTCCAAACCAATCCATAATGATAAAAGACTAAGCCCAGCCCATCCAAAATATAAACCTACCCCATACGTCATGGAGAACAAAAGTAAACTTCTACCAGTAAAATGAAACAAAGCCACACCTAAAGAGGTACCAAACCATATTTATACCTCTAATACAGGTAGATAAACCCCTTTTATAATAAGAGACTCTAGCTACCCTATTTTGTAAAACATTATTTAATCATAACCTATCCATAAATTAACCCATTAAAAACCCCCATCCCATCGCTACTTTATACGAGAGAAGGATAAATTTATAAACTCCTTTAATCAAAAGATATTTTATTACAAATACAACCAATTTTAATTCTATTAGACATATCTCTGTCACCCCCAACCATTTCACGCTATAAGCTTAAATTAATGACCTTAAAAATCCTACTTAGCCATAAAATAAAATTAACCGAGCTCTAATAGGTGGGTGTATTTTGAATTCTCATACACCCACCTATATACGAAACTCCTTATTACAAGCCTCAAAATAAATCAACGAAGTAGGCTTGTAATAACGAGTTCCTACCCCTATTATCCCAACCTAAATTTTAGATTCCCCGACCCCATGAACCCATAAACCCAACTTGTTAACCACGTCAGCTCAGTCACGCACTATCGCTTTTTCGCTCCAGCCCGCCACTAAAACTGAGAGCCCGTTCGGCTACCTAGTCTTAAGACCCCAGAGCACGCAAGCTTTACGTGTGAGGTACGCAGGTGCTCATCAAAGAGGTGCCGTGAGCGCAGGGCGAGCGTAGTCCCCTGCCTGTACCGCTAGACCCCAGCGCTACTCTCTGCGCCGCAGGCCAGCCCACCACCACTCCATGAAACCCATGGACCGTCTTGTTCTACTCATGAGAAATAACTTTACTCTAGTAATGAGGTAGAATTTAGTTAGAGATTTATTATCGATTCATCTATCGATAAATCTCTAATAAATTCTACGAAATTACTATCTCATTACTATCCCCCCTTGTCTCTTTTGTTTAAAATTTTTAAAATGTCGTTTTTTTTGAAAAAAAACGTCATTTTTTTGAATTTTGTCGGATTTTTTTGAATTTTATCCAACTCTTTTGAATTTAGACGCACACGATCAGATACGCCCACCTTTACGCCTATAAACGCGTAGGTCCCTACACGGAATTCTCAAGAGTTAATTTATTTATCAAAACTCATGTTATCGGGGCGTTTCACAGATACCTATAAAACTGCCGATTCCCCTATAAAAAGAGAAATAAGGCGTTTATAAGGGAGTTCGTGTGTGCATAAAAATAGTAATTATACTTTTACAGGTAACTCTCCATGAAACTCGACATTATTACACCTTTACTACTAGGGATGTAATTTAAATAGGTTGTAACCATCAGAGATCATTCAATCTGATTACTCTAATCGGTTAAGACCATAACGTTAGGGGCTCTCGGTTTTGAAACATCAGTAAAGACGTTGCCTTTGTGTACTGAAAGAAAACCTTTACATACCAGGGATTCTAAGAATGATTGTTTAGTAGGGATAAGTTTATAGTAGAATAAAAAACTATAATCAATTTACGAGCTTTGGGAAGCATTCTATGCTTTATACACAGCATAATTACTGATTGTAAGAAACACTTTTAACAAAGGACCATGAGTAAGGTCGAACCCATCCATCGCTATTTTATACGAGAGGAGGATAAATTTTTAAACTCCTTTAATCAAAAGGTATTTTATTACAAATACAACCAATGCTATTTTAACAGAGACATATAGAATAATAAATCTCACCTTAAAATAAATAATAATTAATCCCTTTGAAAAACTATAAAATAGGGTTAGGCCCTGCCATATTTTCGCCTAATAAAAACATGCCCTAATCCATTTTATATAAAAAATCCATTTTTTTACATTTTTTCTTCATTAAAATTTTAGATACCGAACATTCCTTAAGGTCATAAATTTTTATAAAATCTTAATAAAAATGTCATTATAAGCTAAGTCTTCGAAGAATAGTAAACGTAAACCTAAAAATGAACTTTTTCATGGGTAGGGGTATGTATTTTTAATCATTTTTATTAAAAAATTCTAAATTCTTACATCACCACTGATTATAAAATTTTAATAAAGTATATCCAGCCAGTCCATAAATTAACCCACTAAAAATCCCATCCCATCGCTATTTTAATAACACCTCTATTAAAGAACTCTAACCACCCTCAATAATAGGAAAAGCAAACGACTAAGAATAAGAAGGGTCTTAACCAACCACCTTTTTGTTGTAAGCAAAACACACTTATTTATGCTACTTCTTAATGTCTTATAGTAATTTCCGACTAAGCTTTCCTCTTTAATAATTCAAACAGAAGAGCCCACTCCGAAATTACTAGGACCAATTCACTTTGAAGGCTTATTTAAAAATAGAAAACACTTTTACATTTTTTAAAATGTGTAATATTGAATTTCTCAAAATTTATAATAGTTTTCTTCTCACAATTAACCTTAACCTACGGAAGCGAAATCTGAGACCCTACCCGATCTCAAATTTCTGCCGAATTGAAAACTTGAACACTGAGAAAATTTTCTACATTTAATTGCCTAGTAATAAAACACACAATAGGCATACTACTGTGCCCAACCCCACATAGCTCATAGCAAAAACCATATGCAAAACCTGGTATAAAAGGAATAATCCCTAAAGAATTAACACGACCAGGAACGGCATCCGCTTTCACTCCTAATTCAGGAACCCCTCATCTGTGTATAACGTCCCTCGTAGAGACTTTAACTTCATTTTTCACCCCAAAAGCCAACAAACAAGAAGACGTTACATCTCGATTAGGGAAACCCCCAGTTATCCCTACTTCCTGCTTCAGTATGTCAACAGGAACACCATAAGACTCTACTCTTCTTCTTCAGAAGCCCCCTAAAGAAAGACGCAAGAACCCAATTAAGATATCATCCTTAAAACTAATAAATTCATGATAATTCCAATCTCTAGGATCTAAATAGTCAAGAATTGCCCCAAGACAAACGGGGAATTCCTCATGATGTATTAAAAAAAAATTTACACAAGAACGCTTTAAATCCTCAAGAAAACCATCTGTAATCATTTCCATATTTACTCTATAATTATATACCCAAAATCACTGATTACCGTGCGCTTCAACAGAATGAGAAACACCTGAGCCTACTTCCATCATGTAAAGATTATATAAAGATACACAACCCAACCCAAATAAAATAAACCTAGGTCTAACTGTCCAAGCTATCTCTAAAGATTGGTTTTCTTTAATAGAAAAATCTCAGCGACCTTTAAAAAAAGTCCCTTGACATAAAAAAATACCCAAAAACCATCCGACCAGAAGTATAACTCTAGCAATAACTACTAGAACTAAATCATGGTACAAAATAAGGTTAGCAGTGTTTTGAGTTATTGGATCCACCAAATTAAAATCAATTCATCCTCCCATTTATTACCGTGTTATCTAATAACTAAACCTTGAAGGAATTAAGCAATTTTACTATATCAGTCGTGTTTATTTATTAAAGCTCTGAACACTTAGCATATTAAGTCTTAAACATTGAAAATCCATTAGTAAGCCTAACCCCAAATGCCCATTACGTCCTTACCAAAAATTTTAACCTAGACCTGGAATTTTTTCCTTCTTCTGAGTAACAATCAACTATTTTACTTAAACTAAGGTCTACAAACTGAACCCTGCCGTTCCGAAATTCAGCCTAAATTTTCACTTAGCACCCCAAGAATGCAATCCTCATAAGCTCAGAAGGTGGGAAGAATTTTATAATAAGAGGAATCTTCCCACCTTACGAGCCGAAATCGTATACGCTTCTTACGCCACTTATTACTTATTTTCAGGAATTGGATACTCAGCATGGACCAAAGGCCATCTTTCATTCCCAAAACGAAAATCTTAGTTAAACTACATGCTGTCCCCGCACCTACCACTAACGGATGAGAGCACCTTTCTGACATTTAGAAATATCCGCCGCGGCAATTATAGCAATTAAGAGATATAGCCTTAACACCACAATATACTTCCCTCATCTAAGAGAAAAATAAGAGCAGTCCCTATAATAAAGAAAAGGGAAAAACATTAATCCCAACTCCGAAAAACAGCCAACCAACAATAAAGAAATGAATAAAAACTTATATAAAGTTTTATGAGGGAAGCCCATGTAATTAGTCCTAGAAACCTTTTTCTTTAACTTTATAGGCACAAGTGCAACAGCAAAGGCAAAAACTACTAAAATCCCACCCAAGAGGACTAAAAAATGAACTACCGCAAACAAAGGACCAACAAAAAACCTAAAACTCACCCTCGATACTACTCCCATGAGTAAGGTAACCGCCGCTAAACGAATAGGATGAACCTTGTTTAGTAAAACTTGAATACACAGGAATATACTTATTAGAATAATTCACCACACCACGTTAAACCAAGGTATGAGCTCCTCAGCCCTCTGTAATATTTGAAATATTAAAGTCTATTTAACTTAATACCTTTAACCCTATTAAATGATCTAACATGAAACACTTGTTCCCACAAGCTGGAATGGCCAGAGTAATTTGGGCCCTTGCTACATAAACAAACAAGAAGCCACCAAATAAGCCTCCATACTCAGAAATAGCTGTCTTCTCACTTCTAAGTTTAATAAAGCCATTAATTATTGGGCCTCCTGTTTGGAAAACAGGTATACTTTTATACTACTTTATTGTGTTTAGATGGCTTAAACGTTTCTTATGGTGGAACTCTTCTAAAATTAATCTCAACTTACTAAATAAGTTATGCTTTAAAGAAAAGCAGCATAGTCCACTGGAACATATTATAAACCCGCTTAATTATAACTATTGTTCATCTTTAATGCTTTTCCCCTAAATAAAAAATTTTGTGAAACCTTTAAGCGCTGGGGAATGATCCCATATTCTGCCACATCAAGACAGCCCAATTTACTCTGGCACAACACTTATTAATAACCCTTCATACCTGTTATAGGATTAGTGCAAGAGTTATTGAACCCAATTCCGGAATGCAAGTCCGATCTTTTTATTAAAGTATTACACCAAATATCAACCACATGAAAATTTAACAAGTAAAGGGTTATTACTAAACCTCTTAGAATACCAAAAATCCTTGTGCTGAACACCACTTTACTATCCATGTCTTCATTCTCCTAGCTTACCCACTAAGATCATGAAATATGGGATTAATTTTAAAAATTTTTGTGACCTGTAATAATAATTAGACATGAAAAAAAAAAAAAAATACCGCTCCCGCTTATTGCCTCCTATTATAATTTATTTCTTGCCTCTGATTTTTCTAGGACTCACTTAATACTAATCAAGGATACTATCTTCAGATCTACCCATGCGCCCTGAGTCTACTATGTTACTCAATAACCTAACCTTACGGCATCTATAGAGACTTATTATAAAGGAATTCTGCTCTTTTGTTTACGCTTTTCTCTTTTCCTTCCCATAAACGCTACCTGAACGGGGCGCCTTACGCACAAACCTGTAAGGATTCTCACTCCACGTGTGGAATCGAACCGGGTAAGCACCATAACGACTAACCCACTCACCCTCAGTCTTCGCCACGAAAGCAAAAATTAAACATCGCTTTGCTACAAACCCCTCTCACAGAATAAAAGTTCAATAATATAAGGCGAACAGGCAAATCGCGGACCCTCAGCTAGAAATGAAATTAAAAAAATGAAACGAATCACTATACTGCCTTACACGTCGTGGCATTCCAGCCATCCCTAAAAAATGTATAGGGAAGAATGTAATATTAACCCCAAAAAATATTGCAAAAAACTGGGCTTTTCTTCATACGGGGTGAAGACCAATACCTGTAGCTATTGGAAACCAAAAATGGAACCCAGCAAATATTCCAAAAATGGCCCCCATTCTTAGAACATAATGAAAATGGGCAACTACATAGTAAGTATCATGAAGAAGAACGTCCAGAGAAGCCCTAGCTAAGACAATTCCAGTCAACCCCCCTAAGGTAAAAAAGAAAATGAAACCAGATGCCCAGTACATCATGGTCCAATTTCGAATCTTACCACCTGCCATAGTAGCTAACCACCTAAAAACTTTAACCCCTGTAGGAATCGCAATAACCAAGGTTAAAGTTCTAAAATAAGCACGGCTATCAGCATTCATTCCTACTGTGAACATATGATGTCCCCAAACAATAAAACCTAAAAGACCAATAGATATTACCGCATTAATTATGGGGAGCTTCCCAAAAATAAATGGCTTAGCCCTCCCTACTTTTACGACATGAGAAATTATACCAAAAGCAGGAAGAATTAAAATATAAACTTCTGGATGACCAAAGAACCAAAAAAGATGAATAAATAATACTGTGTCCCCAAGGCCTACCGGATCAAAAAACGTCGTATTAAAGTTTCGATCCGTAAGAAGCATAGTTAAAGCACCAGCTAAAAAAGGCATCGCTACAATAAGAAGAAACCTAGTTACCCCTATACACCACACAAACAGAGGAGTTCGATAAAGACTTATAATCTGCATCCGTATGGAAATAAATGTAGTGAAAAAATTAATAGAGGCCAAAATAGAAGACACACCACCAACATGGAGGGATAAGATAGCATAATCTACCGCAGGACCGGGGTGACCTATTAACCTTGATAATGGTGGGTAAATAGTTCACCCGGTTCCAGGGCCCCCTTCAGAAAAAGCAGAAGCCACTAAGAGAAGAATTGAGGCAGGCAAAAGCCAGAACCTTACATTATTTATTCGAGGATATCTTATGTCAGGAACCTTAAGCATTAAAGGCACTAATCAATTACCAAAACCCCCTATTATTATTGGCATTACTAAAAAAAAAATCATAATTAAAGCGTGAGCAGTTACAACGACGTTATAACTTTGCCCATCTAGTATTACTTCACCTGGTATAGCAAGCTCCATACGAATAATTATTCTAAACCCTGTCCCTGCTATGCCGGCTCAATAGGAAAACACAAAATATAAAGTACCAATATCTTTGTGGTTAGTCCTGTAAACTCAACGATACCGTCAATCTTTTATCTTTTGAAGAACTGTGAATACATCAAGCTTCAAATCTTGTATTGAAAACATTATATATTAAAGAATCTAAACTAATTTTCTTGTCTTATAAGCCGTCCCGGGCTATCCGAAAGGTTCTGTTCTAAGGGTATAAACCCTCCTCACCACCTTCAACGGTGAATTCTTTATAAACTATCAGAAC
>CAMXUH010000018.1:0-10850 GCA_947247005.1 Spisula solida | reverse complement strand
GTAGAGCGTTTGGCTAGTAGTCACAATGCTATAGGTTCGGATCCCGCATGGACCGCTTTTTTTTTTCCAAAAAATAAATTAAAGCTTTTTTCAATATATTATTAACGAATTTTAGTGCATATCAGTGGTGTCGTGCCAATTATAGCCATGTTCCATGAAGACCTAGAAAAGAACAGAACATGTGTTCTATTTTTAGCATTCTATTTTTAGAATAATCTAATCTATTTTTAGAATTCTATTTTTAGAATTCTATTTTAGAACATCAGGCAATACAAGGTCACACGAGATAGATAGGGACATGAAGTGATGCGACAAGTAAAATAAGTTGATGAATTAAAACTCGAAAAACTATCGTTTTACAATAACTGAAGCAGATTGATCGTGACGTCATTCTGGCTAGACATAAAGCGAGCCGCCTTTGAAAAGATTTCTATAGCCGAGTTCGCACCCCCTTTCATCCATTGTCCGAAATTAACAAAGCGAATGTACGTATGGTGTGACGTAGATACGAACTATGAGTGAGATGTTTTTCTATGCATTGTTTAGAATTAATTGGTATGACGTACATCGTTTCGATTGTTCTATCAAAATAATTTAAATCCTCCATGTTCTTTTTCGTGTACAAACTATTGCGAAATTCAAGCACAACTAATTTAGTTTAAAAACATTATACATTTGCAATACACTATAAACATGCATAACTTCAATAGTATATATCGCTTATTAATATGACATGCTAAATTGTATCACCAAGGCTGATAACATACTAGTCTGGCTCCCGTTCCTAAAATCTTACACTTCATTAGATAAGGACCGGCATCATCCATTTAAAATCGATTCTACTACCGATAAAACGAGATGGCTGGTGTACATAAGTGTATATAGGCATTTTTAAATAATCTCCCCAAAACGTTTGTTCTTTTGGTGTCGTTTCGATAAGACTTCGTATATCAATTGAAAATGTATTGCCTTTCCAACTACACAGGTTTCATCAAAACGACACCACAAATATTTACTAAACAACGTAAAATTAATTATGAAAACAATGTGTATTGTTCGCCGGGGATAACTCTAGCTCGCCTTATCAATAATAAACAAACAAAGCAAATTATAAACACTGCACGGTCAAATGGCCGCCAGTTATCAGTGTAGATTTAAAGAGTATATCATTAAAAGTGTATATGCTCAAGATTGAACAAAAATGAATATCGAAAATGTATTTAATTTTCATTTTTTAATTTGTAAACAAAGGCTAGTGTTATCTCCGGCGAACTATAGCAGCATATACCTATATAGTGCATATAAACACAAATTTATCAATTGTCCGGTTAGCTCAATCGGTAGAGCGTTTGGCTAGTAGTCACAATGCTATAGGTTCGGATCCCGCATGGACCGCTTTTTTTTTTCCAAAAAATAAATTAAAGCTTTTTTCAATATATTATTAACGAATTTTAGTGCATATCAGTGGTGTCGTGCCAATTATAGCCATGTTCCATGAAGACCTAGAAAAGAACAGAACATGTGTTCTATTTTTAGCATTCTATTTTTAGAATAATCTAATCTATTTTTAGAATTCTATTTTTAGAATTCTATTTTAGAACATCAGGCAATACAAGGTCACACGAGATAGATAGGGACATGAAGTGATGCGACAAGTAAAATAAGTTGATGAATTAAAACTCGAAAAACTATCGTTTTACAATAACTGAAGCAGATTGATCGTGACGTCATTCTGGCTAGACATAAAGCGAGCCGCCTTTGAAAAGATTTCTATAGCCGAGTTCGCACCCCCTTTCATCCATTGTCCGAAATTAACAAAGCGAATGTACGTATGGTGTGACGTAGATACGAACTATGAGTGAGATGTTTTTCTATGCATTGTTTAGAATTAATTGGTATGACGTACATCGTTTCGATTGTTCTATCAAAATAATTTAAATCCTCCATGTTCTTTTTCGTGTACAAACTATTGCGAAATTCAAGCACAACTAATTTAGTTTAAAAACATTATACATTTGCAATACACTATAAACATGCATAACTTCAATAGTATATATCGCTTATTAATATGACATGCTAAATTGTATCACCAAGGCTGATAACATACTAGTCTGGCTCCCGTTCCTAAAATCTTACACTTCATTAGATAAGGACCGGCATCATCCATTTAAAATCGATTCTACTACCGATAAAACGAGATGGCTGGTGTACATAAGTGTATATAGGCATTTTTAAATAATCTCCCCAAAACGTTTGTTCTTTTGGTGTCGTTTCGATAAGACTTCGTATATCAATTGAAAATGTATTGCCTTTCCAACTACACAGGTTTCATCAAAACGACACCACAAATATGTACTAAACAACGTAAAATTAATTATGAAAACAATGTGTATTGTTCGCCGGGGATAACTCTAGCTCGCCTTATCAATAATAAACAAACAAAGCAAATTATAAACACTGCACGGTCAAATGGCCGCCAGTTATCAGTGTAGATTTAAAGAGTATATCATTAAAAGTGTATATGCTCAAGATTGAACAAAAATGAATATCGAAAATGTATTTAATTTTCATTTTTTAATTTGTAAACAAAGGCTAGTGTTATCTCCGGCGAACTATAGCAGCATATACCTATATAGTGCATATAAACACAAATTTATCAATTGTCCGGTTAGCTCAATCGGTAGAGCGTTTGGCTAGTAGTCACAATGCTATAGGTTCGGATCCCGCATGGACCGCTTTTTTTTTTCCAAAAAATAAATTAAAGCTTTTTTCAATATATTATTAACGAATTTTAGTGCATATCAGTGGTGTCGTGCCAATTATAGCCATGTTCCATGAAGACCTAGAAAAGAACAGAACATGTGTTCTATTTTTAGCATTCTATTTTTAGAATAATCTAATCTATTTTTAGAATTCTATTTTTAGAATTCTATTTTAGAACATCAGGCAATACAAGGTCACACGAGATAGATAGGGACATGAAGTGATGCGACAAGTAAAATAAGTTGATGAATTAAAACTCGAAAAACTATCGTTTTACAATAACTGAAGCAGATTGATCGTGACGTCATTCTGGCTAGACATAAAGCGAGCCGCCTTTGAAAAGATTTCTATAGCCGAGTTCGCACCCCCTTTCATCCATTGTCCGAAATTAACAAAGCGAATGTACGTATGGTGTGACGTAGATACGAACTATGAGTGAGATGTTTTTCTATGCATTGTTTAGAATTAATTGGTATGACGTACATCGTTTCGATTGTTCTATCAAAATAATTTAAATCCTCCATGTTCTTTTTCGTGTACAAACTATTGCGAAATTCAAGCACAACTAATTTAGTTTAAAAACATTATACATTTGCAATACACTATAAACATGCATAACTTCAATAGTATATATCGCTTATTAATATGACATGCTAAATTGTATCACCAAGGCTGATAACATACTAGTCTGGCTCCCGTTCCTAAAATCTTACACTTCATTAGATAAGGACCGGCATCATCCATTTAAAATCGATTCTACTACCGATAAAACGAGATGGCTGGTGTACATAAGTGTATATAGGCATTTTTAAATAATCTCCCCAAAACGTTTGTTCTTTTGGTGTCGTTTCGATAAGACTTCGTATATCAATTGAAAATGTATTGCCTTTCCAACTACACAGGTTTCATCAAAACGACACCACAAATATGTACTAAACAACGTAAAATTAATTATGAAAACAATGTGTATTGTTCGCCGGGGATAACTCTAGCTCGCCTTATCAATAATAAACAAACAAAGCAAATTATAAACACTGCACGGTCAAATGGCCGCCAGTTATCAGTGTAGATTTAAAGAGTATATCATTAAAAGTGTATATGCTCAAGATTGAACAAAAATGAATATCGAAAATGTATTTAATTTTCATTTTTTAATTTGTAAACAAAGGCTAGTGTTATCTCCGGCGAACTATAGCAGCATATACCTATATAGTGCATATAAACACAAATTTATCAATTGTCCGGTTAGCTCAATCGGTAGAGCGTTTGGCTAGTAGTCACAATGCTATAGGTTCGGATCCCGCATGGACCGCTTTTTTTTTTCCAAAAAATAAATTAAAGCTTTTTTCAATATATTATTAACGAATTTTAGTGCATATCAGTGGTGTCGTGCCAATTATAGCCATGTTCCATGAAGACCTAGAAAAGAACAGAACATGTGTTCTATTTTTAGCATTCTATTTTTAGAATAATCTAATCTATTTTTAGAATTCTATTTTTAGAATTCTATTTTAGAACATCAGGCAATACAAGGTCACACGAGATAGATAGGGACATGAAGTGATGCGACAAGTAAAATAAGTTGATGAATTAAAACTCGAAAAACTATCGTTTTACAATAACTGAAGCAGATTGATCGTGACGTCATTCTGGCTAGACATAAAGCGAGCCGCCTTTGAAAAGATTTCTATAGCCGAGTTCGCACCCCCTTTCATCCATTGTCCGAAATTAACAAAGCGAATGTACGTATGGTGTGACGTAGATACGAACTATGAGTGAGATGTTTTTCTATGCATTGTTTAGAATTAATTGGTATGACGTACATCGTTTCGATTGTTCTATCAAAATAATTTAAATCCTCCATGTTCTTTTTCGTGTACAAACTATTGCGAAATTCAAGCACAACTAATTTAGTTTAAAAACATTATACATTTGCAATACACTATAAACATGCATAACTTCAATAGTATATATCGCTTATTAATATGACATGCTAAATTGTATCACCAAGGCTGATAACATACTAGTCTGGCTCCCGTTCCTAAAATCTTACACTTCATTAGATAAGGACCGGCATCATCCATTTAAAATCGATTCTACTACCGATAAAACGAGATGGCTGGTGTACATAAGTGTATATAGGCATTTTTAAATAATCTCCCCAAAACGTTTGTTCTTTTGGTGTCGTTTCGATAAGACTTCGTATATCAATTGAAAATGTATTGCCTTTCCAACTACACAGGTTTCATCAAAACGACACCACAAATATGTACTAAACAACGTAAAATTAATTATGAAAACAATGTGTATTGTTCGCCGGGGATAACTCTAGCTCGCCTTATCAATAATAAACAAACAAAGCAAATTATAAACACTGCACGGTCAAATGGCCGCCAGTTATCAGTGTAGATTTAAAGAGTATATCATTAAAAGTGTATATGCTCAAGATTGAACAAAAATGAATATCGAAAATGTATTTAATTTTCATTTTTTAATTTGTAAACAAAGGCTAGTGTTATCTCCGGCGAACTATAGCAGCATATACCTATATAGTGCATATAAACACAAATTTATCAATTGTCCGGTTAGCTCAATCGGTAGAGCGTTTGGCTAGTAGTCACAATGCTATAGGTTCGGATCCCGCATGGACCGCTTTTTTTTTTCCAAAAAATAAATTAAAGCTTTTTTCAATATATTATTAACGAATTTTAGTGCATATCAGTGGTGTCGTGCCAATTATAGCCATGTTCCATGAAGACCTAGAAAAGAACAGAACATGTGTTCTATTTTTAGCATTCTATTTTTAGAATAATCTAATCTATTTTTAGAATTCTATTTTTAGAATTCTATTTTAGAACATCAGGCAATACAAGGTCACACGAGATAGATAGGGACATGAAGTGATGCGACAAGTAAAATAAGTTGATGAATTAAAACTCGAAAAACTATCGTTTTACAATAACTGAAGCAGATTGATCGTGACGTCATTCTGGCTAGACATAAAGCGAGCCGCCTTTGAAAAGATTTCTATAGCCGAGTTCGCACCCCCTTTCATCCATTGTCCGAAATTAACAAAGCGAATGTACGTATGGTGTGACGTAGATACGAACTATGAGTGAGATGTTTTTCTATGCATTGTTTAGAATTAATTGGTATGACGTACATCGTTTCGATTGTTCTATCAAAATAATTTAAATCCTCCATGTTCTTTTTCGTGTACAAACTATTGCGAAATTCAAGCACAACTAATTTAGTTTAAAAACATTATACATTTGCAATACACTATAAACATGCATAACTTCAATAGTATATATCGCTTATTAATATGACATGCTAAATTGTATCACCAAGGCTGATAACATACTAGTCTGGCTCCCGTTCCTAAAATCTTACACTTCATTAGATAAGGACCGGCATCATCCATTTAAAATCGATTCTACTACCGATAAAACGAGATGGCTGGTGTACATAAGTGTATATAGGCATTTTTAAATAATCTCCCCAAAACGTTTGTTCTTTTGGTGTCGTTTCGATAAGACTTCGTATATCAATTGAAAATGTATTGCCTTTCCAACTACACAGGTTTCATCAAAACGACACCACAAATATGTACTAAACAACGTAAAATTAATTATGAAAACAATGTGTATTGTTCGCCGGGGATAACTCTAGCTCGCCTTATCAATAATAAACAAACAAAGCAAATTATAAACACTGCACGGTCAAATGGCCGCCAGTTATCAGTGTAGATTTAAAGAGTATATCATTAAAAGTGTATATGCTCAAGATTGAACAAAAATGAATATCGAAAATGTATTTAATTTTCATTTTTTAATTTGTAAACAAAGGCTAGTGTTATCTCCGGCGAACTATAGCAGCATATACCTATATAGTGCATATAAACACAAATTTATCAATTGTCCGGTTAGCTCAATCGGTAGAGCGTTTGGCTAGTAGTCACAATGCTATAGGTTCGGATCCCGCATGGACCGCTTTTTTTTTTCCAAAAAATAAATTAAAGCTTTTTTCAATATATTATTAACGAATTTTAGTGCATATCAGTGGTGTCGTGCCAATTATAGCCATGTTCCATGAAGACCTAGAAAAGAACAGAACATGTGTTCTATTTTTAGCATTCTATTTTTAGAATAATCTAATCTATTTTTAGAATTCTATTTTTAGAATTCTATTTTAGAACATCAGGCAATACAAGGTCACACGAGATAGATAGGGACATGAAGTGATGCGACAAGTAAAATAAGTTGATGAATTAAAACTCGAAAAACTATCGTTTTACAATAACTGAAGCAGATTGATCGTGACGTCATTCTGGCTAGACATAAAGCGAGCCGCCTTTGAAAAGATTTCTATAGCCGAGTTCGCACCCCCTTTCATCCATTGTCCGAAATTAACAAAGCGAATGTACGTATGGTGTGACGTAGATACGAACTATGAGTGAGATGTTTTTCTATGCATTGTTTAGAATTAATTGGTATGACGTACATCGTTTCGATTGTTCTATCAAAATAATTTAAATCCTCCATGTTCTTTTTCGTGTACAAACTATTGCGAAATTCAAGCACAACTAATTTAGTTTAAAAACATTATACATTTGCAATACACTATAAACATGCATAACTTCAATAGTATATATCGCTTATTAATATGACATGCTAAATTGTATCACCAAGGCTGATAACATACTAGTCTGGCTCCCGTTCCTAAAATCTTACACTTCATTAGATAAGGACCGGCATCATCCATTTAAAATCGATTCTACTACCGATAAAACGAGATGGCTGGTGTACATAAGTGTATATAGGCATTTTTAAATAATCTCCCCAAAACGTTTGTTCTTTTGGTGTCGTTTCGATAAGACTTCGTATATCAATTGAAAATGTATTGCCTTTCCAACTACACAGGTTTCATCAAAACGACACCACAAATATGTACTAAACAACGTAAAATTAATTATGAAAACAATGTGTATTGTTCGCCGGGGATAACTCTAGCTCGCCTTATCAATAATAAACAAACAAAGCAAATTATAAACACTGCACGGTCAAATGGCCGCCAGTTATCAGTGTAGATTTAAAGAGTATATCATTAAAAGTGTATATGCTCAAGATTGAACAAAAATGAATATCGAAAATGTATTTAATTTTCATTTTTTAATTTGTAAACAAAGGCTAGTGTTATCTCCGGCGAACTATAGCAGCATATACCTATATAGTGCATATAAACACAAATTTATCAATTGTCCGGTTAGCTCAATCGGTAGAGCGTTTGGCTAGTAGTCACAATGCTATAGGTTCGGATCCCGCATGGACCGCTTTTTTTTTTCCAAAAAATAAATTAAAGCTTTTTTCAATATATTATTAACGAATTTTAGTGCATATCAGTGGTGTCGTGCCAATTATAGCCATGTTCCATGAAGACCTAGAAAAGAACAGAACATGTGTTCTATTTTTAGCATTCTATTTTTAGAATAATCTAATCTATTTTTAGAATTCTATTTTTAGAATTCTATTTTAGAACATCAGGCAATACAAGGTCACACGAGATAGATAGGGACATGAAGTGATGCGACAAGTAAAATAAGTTGATGAATTAAAACTCGAAAAACTATCGTTTTACAATAACTGAAGCAGATTGATCGTGACGTCATTCTGGCTAGACATAAAGCGAGCCGCCTTTGAAAAGATTTCTATAGCCGAGTTCGCACCCCCTTTCATCCATTGTCCGAAATTAACAAAGCGAATGTACGTATGGTGTGACGTAGATACGAACTATGAGTGAGATGTTTTTCTATGCATTGTTTAGAATTAATTGGTATGACGTACATCGTTTCGATTGTTCTATCAAAATAATTTAAATCCTCCATGTTCTTTTTCGTGTACAAACTATTGCGAAATTCAAGCACAACTAATTTAGTTTAAAAACATTATACATTTGCAATACACTATAAACATGCATAACTTCAATAGTATATATCGCTTATTAATATGACATGCTAAATTGTATCACCAAGGCTGATAACATACTAGTCTGGCTCCCGTTCCTAAAATCTTACACTTCATTAGATAAGGACCGGCATCATCCATTTAAAATCGATTCTACTACCGATAAAACGAGATGGCTGGTGTACATAAGTGTATATAGGCATTTTTAAATAATCTCCCCAAAACGTTTGTTCTTTTGGTGTCGTTTCGATAAGACTTCGTATATCAATTGAAAATGTATTGCCTTTCCAACTACACAGGTTTCATCAAAACGACACCACAAATATGTACTAAACAACGTAAAATTAATTATGAAAACAATGTGTATTGTTCGCCGGGGATAACTCTAGCTCGCCTTATCAATAATAAACAAACAAAGCAAATTATAAACACTGCACGGTCAAATGGCCGCCAGTTATCAGTGTAGATTTAAAGAGTATATCATTAAAAGTGTATATGCTCAAGATTGAACAAAAATGAATATCGAAAATGTATTTAATTTTCATTTTTTAATTTGTAAACAAAGGCTAGTGTTATCTCCGGCGAACTATAGCAGCATATACCTATATAGTGCATATAAACACAAATTTATCAATTGTCCGGTTAGCTCAATCGGTAGAGCGTTTGGCTAGTAGTCACAATGCTATAGGTTCGGATCCCGCATGGACCGCTTTTTTTTTTCCAAAAAATAAATTAAAGCTTTTTTCAATATATTATTAACGAATTTTAGTGCATATCAGTGGTGTCGTGCCAATTATAGCCATGTTCCATGAAGACCTAGAAAAGAACAGAACATGTGTTCTATTTTTAGCATTCTATTTTTAGAATAATCTAATCTATTTTTAGAATTCTATTTTTAGAATTCTATTTTAGAACATCAGGCAATACAAGGTCACACGAGATAGATAGGGACATGAAGTGATGCGACAAGTAAAATAAGTTGATGAATTAAAACTCGAAAAACTATCGTTTTACAATAACTGAAGCAGATTGATCGTGACGTCATTCTGGCTAGACATAAAGCGAGCCGCCTTTGAAAAGATTTCTATAGCCGAGTTCGCACCCCCTTTCATCCATTGTCCGAAATTAACAAAGCGAATGTACGTATGGTGTGACGTAGATACGAACTATGAGTGAGATGTTTTTCTATGCATTGTTTAGAATTAATTGGTATGACGTACATCGTTTCGATTGTTCTATCAAAATAATTTAAATCCTCCATGTTCTTTTTCGTGTACAAACTATTGCGAAATTCAAGCACAACTAATTTAGTTTAAAAACATTATACATTTGCAATACACTATAAACATGCATAACTTCAATAGTATATATCGCTTATTAATATGACATGCTAAATTGTATCACCAAGGCTGATAACATACTAGTCTGGCTCCCGTTCCTAAAATCTTACACTTCATTAGATAAGGACCGGCATCATCCATTTAAAATCGATTCTACTACCGATAAAACGAGATGGCTGGTGTACATAAGTGTATATAGGCATTTTTAAATAATCTCCCCAAAACGTTTGTTCTTTTGGTGTCGTTTCGATAAGACTTCGTATATCAATTGAAAATGTATTGCCTTTCCAACTACACAGGTTTCATCAAAACGACACCACAAATATTTACTAAACAACGTAAAATTAATTATGAAAACAATGTGTATTGTTCGCCGGGGATAACTCTAGCTCGCCTTATCAATAATAAACAAACAAAGCAAATTATAAACACTGCACGGTCAAATGGCCGCCAGTTATCAGTGTAGATTTAAAGAGTATATCATTAAAAGTGTATATGCTCAAGATTGAACAAAAATGAATATCGAAAATGTATTTAATTTTCATTTTTTAATTTGTAAACAAAGGCTAGTGTTATCTCCGGCGAACTATAGCAGCATATACCTATATAGTGCATATAAACACAAATTTATCAATTGTCCGGTTAGCTCAATCGGTAGAGCGTTTGGCTAGTAGTCACAATGCTATAGGTTCGGATCCCGCATGGACCGCTTTTTTTTTTCCAAAAAATAAATTAAAGCTTTTTTCAATATATTATTAACGAATTTTAGTGCATATCAGTGGTG
>CAMXUH010000017.1:0-13422 GCA_947247005.1 Spisula solida | reverse complement strand
GGGTCAAAAACTAGGTCACAAGGTCAAATCATAGAAAAACCTTGTGTAGTCACTAGAGGTCACAATTTTGACTTAATTGTTATGAAACTTGCTCACAATGATCATCTCCACAAAATCTAGGTCAAGTTCGATATTGGGTCATCCGAGGTCAAAAACTAGGTCACAAGGTCAAATCATAGAAAAACCTTGTGTAGTCACTAGAGGTCGAAATTTTGATTTATTCTTTTTGAAACTTGGTCACAATGATCATCTTAACAAAATCTAGGTCAAGTTCGATATTGGGTCATCCGATGTCAAAAACTAGGTCACAAGGTCAAATCATAGAAAAACCTTGTGTTGTCACTAGAGGTCACAATTTTGGTCTAATCTTTATGAAACTCTGTCACAATGATCATCCCAATAAAATCTAGGTCAAGTTCGATAATGGGTCATCTGAGGTCAAAAACTAGGTCACAAGGTCAAATCATAGAAAAATATTGTGTTGTCACTAGAGGTCACCATTTTGGTCTAATCTTAATGAAACTCTGTCACAATGATCATCCCAATAAAATCTAGGTCAAGTTCGATAATGGGTCATCTTGGGTCAAAAACTAGGTCACAAGTTCAAATAATAGAAAAACCTTGTGTAGTCACTAGAGGTCACATATTTGGCCTGATCTTTACGAAACTTGGTCACAATGATGATCTCAACAAAATCTAGGTCAAGTTTGATATTGGTTTATCTGGGGTCAAAAACTAGGTCATAAGGTCAAATCATAGAAAACCCTTGTGTAATCACTAGAGGTTACAATATTGGCCTAATCTGTATAAAACTTGGTCACAATGATCTTCTCAACAAAATCTAGGTCAAGTTCGACAGGTGAGCGACCTAGGGCCCTTTGGGCCCTCTTGTTCTAATACTTGGGGGGGGGGCAATCCATACGTTAAAGAAGGTTGACTAAAGGGCTTCTGCCTTGGTACAGACAGTGACAAATGTTGCTTGGGGGTAAACATTCTACAGTGCACCAAACCTCGCATTTACCCGACACACAACATGGAACATAACAGTGTAAATATGTGTTTCCCCGTCATATAATGCCACACCGTCCTAACCAAAAGGTCACAGTCACAGGTAATAAAAGAATGTAAAAAAATGAAATATTATATTAACAACACACATTGAGTAGCACAGAAAGTACTCAATGACCTATCAGAAGCAAGAAGAGAGCAAAACATTTAAGGGCATGACAAGATAATGTAGCAGACGAGCATTAACACCTGCCGTCTGGGGTGTTATTAAAAATTGATCTTATTTAATTGGAGAATAAGGATAGCCAATCATATCGCCTTTTACTGACCAATAGTTTAATATGGTGTGTTTTGATTAGTTGTCCCTATCCTTAAGTCAAGTAAGATCGATATTGAATACCACCCCTGGAATGGCTTAATGTTAGGCATAGAGTCGACCTATTGTGCGGTCAACGCACAATGGAATACACGGGTGTCAAAAACAATTTTGATTCAGATTTATCCACCCTCAAAGAGCTATGATTTCGGACCATAACGAAAGTTTTTAATGAAAATATCTCAAGAAATGGTAAAGCTATGGTCAATGTAATCTCTGAAGGATTTTCTTTGATACAAACCCGTGTTAATTATGGAAACAATTAGGCTGGATGCCTCTTTTTTGGCAGAAATGATTGGCCCAATAAGCTTTTCCGGATTTTTAGTTTGACTCTTTTGATACCCAGAAGAATTTCGGATGGCTTTGGATTATGGTTTTCCTGGATCAGTGCTTTCAATTCTGTGAACGACTTTCCCTGGTTTAACTGGTGACAATATGTTAAGCATTAATTTGTACGTATGGTTAACGGATTTAAAAACGCGACACTGGGGTATGTTGTTTTATAGCAGACAATTGAAGTTTATGCCGGTATTGGAATAGTGCAGATTAAAGGTAAATGTATTGTCGTCATTTTGGTACTAAGTATAGTTCCACCGACCACTTTCAACAATATTGCCATCTTTTTGCCTCATCAGTAATTTCATTGGCTACAACAAACTGTTCAAGCGTTCTATATATTCCTTCCAGTCTTCCTCCCCTGTGTAAAATTCCTTTAAATGTCCATATACAGCCATTGTTCCACTTCCTCGTCTCCAATATGTTATAACTTATTATTCTATGAGTTATGACTGACGTTTATTTACTTCACACAACAGGGTACAACCACAGGTAACTGTATCATTAGTAAAGAGTTAACAAAGCATTTTTTTTGTAAAATTGATAATATCTTAGAAAGGTGCATTTGTACTAAGATGGTCAGATTTTCATGGTATCAAAAACAAGAATTGGCTTTCGATATATTCATAAAGTAATTGCATTCATAAACAACATCGTTAAAACTACCTCCATGCAAAATCCGATCGAAATTGATTAACTAGTTAAAAAGTTATACCATGAAATGTATACCACGGTGTCCAGTCAATCACTGAGGTGCATTCAATAGAAACGTCAATGCTATTCTAAACAAGAAAAAAGAAAGTGATGTCACGTCCTATGGGTTTATTTTCTTGTTTATGGACATTCTTTTAAAATACTTATATCAAATTAAAGACGAAGCTCTATAGTTTCTGATTATGTAATACTATTTAAATTAACACTAGTATTAATGAAATGTTTATTAAAAACAAACTGCACCTCAGTGGCCGTGTGGTCAATTTCCCGCGCTATATATAAACCTTTCTAAGATATTACAAATTTTCCAAAATAATTGTTTTGTTTACTCTTTACTAATGATACAGTTATCTTTGGATACAACAGAAACATTTATACAACAAAACAGAATAATATAGCATAACCTATAGTCTATTTCAATATACTGTTACATTTACTACATCATTGTGTAATAATTTGTTCAGGTGTAATGCATCGACCGGTTTCATCCATCGAAAATTAAGTGTCCGATGGGTATCCAGATTTGACCGGACTGATGCTATATTGTTTGCCATGGTCATAATGTTCGACTGAAACCAACTTGTAACTGATTTTTATGTAAAAGTATATTTTGGTAGACGTTTGGAAGCTGTGTATTTTTGTTACTATAGCAACCCACTAACGCATGACAGGGGTCAGTCGTATTTATTTCCATAACAAATAAAATGGCCAATAATTTTCATAGACATATGACTAGATTTTTGTACGACCTTGTATGTATATTCAGTGATATGCACAACTAGACTTGGTACTGATAAGTCAGACAAAGCTCCGTAAGTAAAATGCTTACAAAGTTTTACTTACGGAGCTTTGATCAAATGCGCACCGACGATATGCACTGCTAAACTTGGTGTTGATAAGTCCTGCAAAGATTCGTTGAAATACCATTAATGGTTAAAGAGAAATGACACGGACAAAGTCATAAGAGAAAGAAACAAAGGACAATGTGCCCCGACGATATGCACAAATACATTGTAGACTTGGTACTGACAAGTAAGCAAAGTTGTGTGTATATCCAACCAAATGTAATAGAAATGGCTCGACAAAATTGGAAATGTAACATACAAATATGCACAGCTAGATTTGTATGTAAAGATAAGTCGTTGAAATCCGACTAAAGGCTACAGAAAAATAGCGCGGACAAAAGTTCAGTATAAAAACAACAAAGGGCAATTATTCTCTTAAAAATGATCCGGCTAAGGTGTGCCGACGATATGCACAACTAGACTTAATACTCGAAATCTTTGTATTACTAATAAGTTACTGCAACAAGGCTATCGCTTCCATAAACTTCGTAAAGCGTTTGCAAAATTCTATAGGCGTAATTCAGATCTCATTTCTAAATATGGTATTAATTTAAAGACACTTCTGCGACAAGGTCTGTCTCAGCCTGAATTTTATGGTGATGTGCTTTACAAATTTCGAAAGATTCTGGGTCATAGCCACTTTCATGATGTGTTTCTCAAGATCATAAAACGTTTTCTGAGTAGAGGATATGACCCTTCAATTTTGCAACGGACTGCATGCTTAGCAGTGGGTCCATTTACAGCTCACCACAGTGACTATGCTTCTTATTTCATTGTGCGATGACCGGAAAATATACAGAATCTATGATATGCCTAACCTCAAGCCTTTTTGGACGGCTGACATTGATGCCTGTCTGTTACATTGTCTTGTCGCATCCTTCAATGTTTTGCTCTCTTGTTGCTCTGACTTCTGATAGGTCATTGAGTACTTTCTGTGCTACTCGTATCTTTCAAAATTGCATATACTCAGTGTCTGTTGTGGTGTGTGTTTTGTCCGGTTGTTAATTTCTTACCAACTGGCTCTTGTTCCGTTTTAGTTTGACTGACTTAAGCAGCAGACTTTCGGGATTGGATGCCCGGTTTTGTATTACATGTTCCTGTGCTAGTTTTTTATGTTGGGCATGTTCCGCGCCTTTTCGAGTGAAGTTGGATATTTTCTGTGCCTTTTTGTTCTCACGTGTCCCGCGGTTTCTGTTGGGCTGTGCTACTTCCGGTAGTTTCGTATTTTGTTTAATTATTGTAATATGGGTTTGTATCTGGATTTCAATGCCAATTCCGTTTACAGTGGAGTTTTTCATTTTTAAATAATCAATTATATGTCATAATTTCTCAGTATTTAATTTTTTGACCGGGGCCAAAAGTTATATGGAGCTAGGAGTTATTTATTCGTATTTGCTGGTTGTCCTCTTACTATTTCGTCCCCGCGATTCGCATCCTACCTGGTTCGTTCATGAGTTGATGTACAGCTGTGGAGTTATGGATGTAGTGTTTTGTCCCCTGAGGTCATTTAACGTAGTTGTAAGTCCCCTGCCGGTTTTTGACCGGAGGGGACTATTGGTTTGCCATCAATCCGTCAGTTTTGATTCTGACAAAAATTGTGGTTGCTATGGCAACAGAAACATTGAAAATGGCTTAAAACCGGTAGGGGACTTCTGTATTGCTTGCAATTCTTAATTACTTGTTAATCATTGATTCATTTCCTTCAACTTTAGTTACCAGCTCAAATATGCTTGTTTTCATAATTTGTAAATATTGCAAACTGTAAAATGTAATGTTTCGTATCATATACAATGTGTGTATGGGTGATAAATTGTTTGTTTTCCTTATTATGGAAATATTGGGTAACTCTGAACAAAGTTTGCTGTATTAACCGCAATCTGTTATTTTTGTATGTCTCAAGTATTCTATTCAAAATAAAACAACCACACATGTTGTGTGCTTTCCATCGGATTGACTATGTGATAGTGTTTGATTGAGTGTAACCTCTACCATACTGGTGTGGTTAGGTCCAGTTTTAGTCCGTTTAGGTGGATCACCAGTTACAGTCCAGATTCTGTTGACATTGTATGAGAATGTGTAATCTACCATTATATATCTACTGTTATAAATCTACTGTTTCTTGTTTTAGGTGAGTTAATGCTATATGTTATCATGTTGATGTTATTTATGTTTGTATGAACATAAAACGTTATTATGTTACCCTGTACTAATGCCTTACATACATTGTTACGAATGCTGTCTTATATATATTCCTTTCTCTTATGTAACAGGTAGATCTAGCTTATATACTTTATGGTTAATGGTCATTTATTCACATAGCATTTTAGTTTAGTTTAGTATTTGTACGAATTAAATTGAAATCATTGATTTTGTTTATGTCAGCTGAGCACCGTCTTCATTTCAAATTACAATACTAAATGTTGACTTATCTTTTTCATTTATTTTTGAATTGATAATGGTTATTGCTGATTTTTTCGGGCCCTATAACTTGGTGTGCACGTATTATACATTTGTTCTTGTTTTATTTTAAACATTATTTTGTATTTATCTTAAAATTTTGTTGAATGTAATGAATGTATTTAACATCAGATTGATGAAAGTCTTGGTTATATTTTCATACTACCTCCATATAAGGATATCATATCACATTTAGTATGATGTATATATATTAAGTTATCTGTCCTAGGTACTGACTGACTGGTACTCGTAACTGGACTCATGCATTACATGGTTTTTTGATAATTACTTGTTACCATAGCAACAAATATAACAAAACTTTGCATCTCTACTACTGGTCAAGGCTTACTGTTTCCTCATTTTGTTATCTCATTTTACACAAGTATAGTTGCAATATAGGGCTGAGTCAACTAGATTCTGTCGCTTTTTGTTCTTTTATATTTAGTTTTTCTGTTGTTTACATCTAATATTTAGTTTTTCTGTTGTTTATATTTTTGCTCTTTTACTGATATATTTGTTCTGTACTGTCCATGTTATATTAGCATGATAACATGTTTAGACAAGTATTATACAATGTACATGAAATAGTCATCGTGTTATTACAATGATTTCATATTTTTCTGTTTCAACACACGTGCCCCTTAACTTCTTCAAAAAACCAATTTATAGACTTCACTCCAATTTACCTTTTTGGTTGCTCTATGTTGATATGTAATTATGAGTACTTCAACATTATGGCACTTAAGATTTCTCAAAGAAACTGCTTTGTAGAATGACTTGTTCTTTAGATTTCTTAGATGTCTGTGATTTAATTATTTGAATTTTTGGCCTTTTTCAACTCAATGCTATTACACTTTAGGTACCAATATCTCGGTGTTTGCATAGTTTGACATGTTGAATTGGAAGTACCAGAACACAGTGACCGTGAAGTGATCGTATACTCAGTCCTTGTTGCTATGGTTACCGTACTGTTATACTAGTATAACACTAATATCTTCATGTTGGGATGGATCATCATGAAGGTTACATATTAACAGGGGTCCTACAAGTCCTGAATAAGCCGAAAATCTGGATTTTCGGCAATAGAGACAATTAACTTCTCTGCACAAAATAAAAGTAATTTGATAAAAAAATTCAAAGTATTGACTAAGATATGGTCATTTGACATTTCAAAAGCTTAATTTTAACAATAGAGCTACGGTATGTTTAAAATATAGGTTTGGTGTAGGGATGTGTGCTAATGGCACCCGCAACAGACTTGCATCATATTTTCAGGATTGGGCAATAATTATGTCTCAGTAGGACCCCCTGTATTATGCGTGTGTATAACAGAACATAGTCATACAATGGTCCAATAATATGGAAGAGAAGGAATAAAGGAATTTCTGTGAACATTATTTCGACATTTTCGATCTCTACAGAATTCCTCAGTAAAGTATGGTAGACGTATTGTTTCAATATATCTACATTATCAATCTAAGATTGGGTTTGAAATGTTAGACTCCTTTAATTCAACCACCTGTCTCAATGTTCAGGATACTCTGCTTGATCAAAGCTTTACACTTAAACTATTGCTGCGCCATTCGGTTTTAAGATCTCAAAAGTAACTCATACATAAGTTAAGAATTTGGTCTTATCTGCACAATTTAAAATCAAGCCTCTTCTTTGATACATGTACATTTTGCTTACAAACGAAACTGTCCCGCTTATACAGCATTGTTATATGCTTAGTGGCAGGTAACATATTGTTTATATTTCTTTTTTCTGCCGTTTTTACATTCATTTTACCCTCGCACAATTCTATATTTTTCTTTACAAACCAATGATCTTTTCTTACCTGGGCTTTACTGAAAGCATCTGCCAGTCCTGTGTATATTTCTTTTACCAGTGTAATTGTTGTAAAATTTATCACATGTTTGACGTCGTTGCTATGTAATAAAATCATTGCATAGAAACGATTATACACCGTGATAAAAAAATATACAATTTGTGACTTTCTACCTGAAATTTTAAACTTGTTGAATAAAATTGATAAAATGCTTGGTAGAGCTTTGCATTTATTATTTTATTCAACTGGGTTAATAAATTGACACTTGTGTAATGTCCTCTATGTATTACATCTATGTGTATACTGTATAGGGTTGTATGGTGGTGTATAACAATCTTGTGTGCATGTTTTGAGATGTAGCTCAAGAATGGACAGCTTGTCCAGCTGGCATACTGTGATTTTGGTGATACCTGTATGTGTATTTTCACTGTTATCTAATCTCTCAGTTACATTACCATGTATGTCTCCTCTGTATGTTCTACCGGCATTTACTGTACATTTCTCTTTATTTTATTATTTAATGCACTAAATGCGCATGTACCATTAGGTTTGTCCTACTCTGTTTCTCTGCAGATTTGAACAAATTTGCCATAGGTAAGGCAGCATATTTTATGAGTGTTTAAGGTTATTATAATTATCATGAAATTCAGTGTTTTTTTTAATTACAAGTTATTGCTAAAATTGAATAAAAGTTGACTATGTGTTGAATTGTTTGATCGCTTACTCACACAAATCATGATGTATGTGGTTCACTTTTGCTTGAATTGATTTTAATGCTCCCTGAGAGGGGTAGCATATCGTTGCCGCTTTGGTACTAAGGAGACTTAGAAGTAAGGTAGTTTTAATTGATTCACATTTTGTCCATCCTTATTGGAAATATCACTAAAAACATCACCAGAATATAATTATATTGATAATTGTACATCAGTTTGTATAGTTTATACTAATTTATTTAAGGTCGATTGTGAAACAAGTTTTTCAAACTTATATTAATCACTCTCGACACCTCATTCCTGATGTTATCCATTGCCACGAGGGTATGAGAGAAGAGGAGCCAGTTTCCTTTTTATGCCGAGTGTCAAGCAAGGGAATTCCTGGTACCATTCTTATTTCTTCTTTGGTATGACGCGGTCATGGATCAAACCCGAGACCTCCCGCACTCAAAGCGAACGCTCAACCACTAGGCTATACTAATTTTGTATAGTTATGTACAAGTGAGAATGTATGTCCGTAAAATGAACACCATATCACGTTCTATCACATACAACCTGTATACAAGAGTTCTGATTTTGTGAGCCAAAATAAATGTGTGAAAACTTAGATTTTAAATTCTCATAGCTTGTTTCTGTTGCTACGATTTAGATTAATTACCATTTGCCGTAGTCCTGCAGAACAAATTTTCCATCCACTTCTGCATATTTATTCATGTTATGCGACATAATTATCATTTAACTTCGACCATTGAATGTTTCACCTTTGCTTTGTTACACAAAAACATATTCAGGATTTGTACCCTCCATTGGTTTGATATGATAGCTTCTTTGTTTTTATACTTAATGCTTTACTATACCATATGATGTACCATTATATCAACTTTACGATATACAAATGTATAATTTAGACAAAATGCTAAGTTTCTTCTTCAATACATTTTCTTTATCGATTATCATATAATAAATAATACACTAAATCTCACCATATATGTATAATAATAATAGTAACTTTATGTTAAGAGTGACCCAGTTGCAGGCAAGCCCAGTCTTCCCTGTAAGCCTCTATGTATGTAACCAACATGTTTGTATGTGACAACCTCACTTTACATGAACAATCAGGGTCCGGAATTACAACCAATACTTACACTTGACACTCAACTCTCAAATATTGAAATTCACTCTTTTGAGGTTATAAGGGACATTTGTATGAGAGCCAGAAGTTGTAACAGTGTTAAATTGATACTAAATATCATTTCTTGCTTACTTCCTAGTGAAATTTAGTGTATTTGTAAGCTATATCTGTAATTTATCAGTCTCAGTGCTGAGTGTGACTCTCGGATTCAATAATTACGCTAATGCCTCATAAATAGTCCACAATGGCAAAGAAAATGTATCACATGCTATTTTCAATACTCATATTACAATTATATACATTTTTCTCAACTGGATTTGTAACATAGGACAAAAAACAGCTCATCATATAACATTTTCAATATTAAAGTGTTGAGTGCTGAGTGTAAGTATTGGTTGTAATCCCGGCCCCTGGTGTTGTTGTTGTAATCAATGTTACTTGTATTCAAGAACATTTAAAGGTACATGAACAATATTATGATATATGTTAACATTTCTAGACATGCATGTGAAGAAATAAAATACTCTTGTACTTCTGTATTTGTTTTATTTTTATTGGTTGGATATATTCTGTTTAGTGCTCTATATATTCAATACTTAGCCTGTTTACTTTACAGTCAGACATTGTATAAATTTATTTTGCAATATCCTTACTTCATAGCCATTTATTTAGTTCAGTTTGCATATGGTAAATTAATTTGAACATTTTTTTCCACCGATCATGTCAGAATTGGAAATGTGCAGTGTGAATCTGTAACTGAACTTGTATTGCATTAAGGTGACATTTGATTATAACTGATTCTGTAAGTTAACATTTTACAAGTTGCGAGACTAGTACTGTAACATTCTACCCATTCATTCACTAATTATGTACATGTTGCGGGATGCATTATGTCTAGATACATTCTAGACGTGTCTTAGTGATATAACACATTCATTGAGTCAGTTCCTAATATATAATACAGTGACCTTTACCATTTCTGACTATTGGACATACGTGTTTTACAAACATCTCTTGTATTCTATTGTTATATACTTGTATAGAGAAAGTACAACTCGTGTTTACATGTATGTGTGACATATTTTACACTTTCACTTTACTTTAAGCCTCTCAAAGATGTCTTAATTATGTAACTATAACTAGTGTTTAGACATCGAATAAAATTGTAAATGACAAAAGCGTCTTGTTGTAATTTCATTAGTTTACTGAAAGTGGGTAAAACATGGAGATTATTGCACTTAACATGTTTATTTACAGTCAAACCTGTGCTAAAGACCACTTTTATAAAAAGATAATAGACAATCGGACAGGGGAGGCAGCACTCAACTTAAACAGCTGAGCACAGAAAACATAAAAATACCACACTTACACGTCGCAATGCCCAACACATTACTAAACTAGAAAATGAACTTCACTGTCCAAAGCCAAATTCCCAGCTGTCTAAAGGCTGAAAGACCTAGTTTCAGTTAAAACAAATCTGAATGACCTAGTTTAAGCTATAAAAAAGCCAATTGACCTTGTTTCAGCTATAACAAATATATATGCACACCCTTAAAACCTGTCTGCAAAGACATCCAATTTTATTTTCCATCTGATTGTTTTCAGTGATAGTAAACTGTTCAGAGAGACCCTCGTAAACAACCTGGGAAAGACATGTTTCAAAGGTGGTCTTTACAGACAGGTTTAACTGTTTAACATAGACAAACAGTAAGTAACGGTTCTGTGTCAATAACTAGAACATGCACTTCAGAAAGAAACGAAACAGCCTACAACGAAATTGGAGAAGGGCACATACACATACATTGACACAAATTCTCAAAAAGGCACAGTGGCCCACTGCCACTCGACCAGAGAAACAATTTTATAAATATGCAACGGCTATTTTTTTCTGGTCGAATGCCAGTGCAGTGGCCAAATTGTGTATTTTTTTCTTTTTAGCTCACCTGTCACAAAGTGACAGAGTGAGCTATTGTGATCACTCTTCGTCCGTCGTCCGTCCGTCTGTCCGTCCGTCCGTCCGTCCGTCGTCCGTCCGTCCGTCAACAATTGGCTTGTGTAGACACTAGAGGTCACAATTTTAGCCTAATCTTTATGAAACTTGGTCACAATGATCATCTTAACAAAATCTAGGCCAAGTTCGATATTAGGGCATCTGGGGTCAAAAACTAGGTCACTAGGTCAAATAATAGAAAAACCTTGTGTAGTCACTAGAGGTCACAATTTTGACTTAATCTTTATGAAACTTGGTCACAATGATCATCCTAACATAATCTAGGTCAAGTTCGATATTGGGTCATCCGGGGTCAAAAACTAGGTCACAAGGTCAAATCATAGAAAAACCTTGTGTAGTCACTAGAGGTCACAATTTTGACTTAATTGTTATGAAACTTGCTCACAATGATCATCTCCACAAAATCTAGGTCAAGTTCGATATTGGGTCATCCGAGGTCAAAAACTAGGTCACAAGGTCAAATCATAGAAAAACCTTGTGTAGTCACTAGAGGTCGAAATTTTGATTTATTCTTTTTGAAACTTGGTCACAATGATCATCTTAACAAAATCTAGGTCAAGTTCGATATTGGGTCATCCGATGTCAAAAACTAGGTCACAAGGTCAAATCATAGAAAAACCTTGTGTTGTCACTAGAGGTCACAATTTTGGTCTAATCTTTATGAAACTCTGTCACAATGATCATCCCAATAAAATCTAGGTCAAGTTCGATAATGGGTCATCTGAGGTCAAAAACTAGGTCACAAGGTCAAATCATAGAAAAATATTGTGTTGTCACTAGAGGTCACCATTTTGGTCTAATCTTAATGAAACTCTGTCACAATGATCATCCCAATAAAATCTAGGTCAAGTTCGATAATGGGTCATCTTGGGTCAAAAACTAGGTCACAAGTTCAAATAATAGAAAAACCTTGTGTAGTCACTAGAGGTCACATATTTGGCCTGATCTTTACGAAACTTGGTCACAATGATGATCTCAACAAAATCTAGGTCAAGTTTGATATTGGTTTATCTGGGGTCAAAAACTAGGTCATAAGGTCAAATCATAGAAAACCCTTGTGTAATCACTAGAGGTTACAATATTGGCCTAATCTGTATAAAACTTGGTCACAATGATCTTCTCAACAAAATCTAGGTCAAGTTCGACAGGTGAGCGACCTAGGGCCCTTTGGGCCCTCTTGTTCTAATACTTGGGGGGGGGGCAATCCATACGTTAAAGAAGGTTGACTAAAGGGCTTCTGCCTTGGTACAGACAGTGACAAATGTTGCTTGGGGGTAAACATTCTACAGTGCACCAAACCTCGCATTTACCCGACACACAACATGGAACATAACAGTGTAAATATGTGTTTCCCCGTCATATAATGCCACACCGTCCTAACCAAAAGGTCACAGTCACAGGTAATAAAAGAATGTAAAAAAATGAAATATTATATTAACAACACACATTGAGTAGCACAGAAAGTACTCAATGACCTATCAGAAGCAAGAAGAGAGCAAAACATTTAAGGGCATGACAAGATAATGTAGCAGACGAGCATTAACACCTGCCGTCTGGGGTGTTATTAAAAATTGATCTTATTTAATTGGAGAATAAGGATAGCCAATCATATCGCCTTTTACTGACCAATAGTTTAATATGGTGTGTTTTGATTAGTTGTCCCTATCCTTAAGTCAAGTAAGATCGATATTGAATACCACCCCTGGAATGGCTTAATGTTAGGCATAGAGTCGACCTATTGTGCGGTCAACGCACAATGGAATACACGGGTGTCAAAAACAATTTTGATTCAGATTTATCCACCCTCAAAGAGCTATGATTTCGGACCATAACGAAAGTTTTTAATGAAAATATCTCAAGAAATGGTAAAGCTATGGTCAATGTAATCTCTGAAGGATTTTCTTTGATACAAACCCGTGTTAATTATGGAAACAATTAGGCTGGATGCCTCTTTTTTGGCAGAAATGATTGGCCCAATAAGCTTTTCCGGATTTTTAGTTTG
>CAMXUH010000016.1:0-16806 GCA_947247005.1 Spisula solida | reverse complement strand
ATAAATGACATATCCAACTTTCATTTAAAATGTGTCTATATGACACGGAAACATTGTTGCAGGAAACATTCACTGGTGTCTCATAGACCTGCAAATAAATGTTTTTATGGTCAAGGGGAGGTAACCATGTAAGGGATTTTGGTCAGAATGCGACTTTTGTTTTCTGGGTCGACGTATTGATTGTACTATATATTTGTTAGTACTCGTCTCATTTTTTTCATCTTAGTACCAAAATGACCCCAGTGTCGCGTTTTTAAATCCATTTAGTATACTTCGAAAGGTCGCCTGAGGTGACCTTCTATAGGTCGTCGTCAGATCCGCATGCGTAGCAGGTTTGAGGATATGATTTAATAAGATTAGCCACAACTGCTACTAAAACTCCTCATTGCAGAACTATTTTCATACTGTAAAATTATTAATATTCGCGGTGGAATGTTTTTAAATTTCCGTCAATTCCGCGGATGAATTAGATCGCGAAACTAAATTCCCTCTAATAAGTTACCACAAAATACGCATGGAGAGATTTTCCTTTCATTATAGCTGCTGCCTCACAGATTGGGCTAACATTTTTGTATATCTTGATTTTCCAACCTAACCAAGTATTGATGTTATAGAAAGCCACTGAAGGTTACTTTATGAAAGATTTGATGCAAATAAGCAATTTGAACCCCTCTCGATATCGACCTCTGAGTAACGTTATTTTTTTCTTGAAAAAAAGCGCTAAATTTCCTTCTAACACCCTATAGATTTTTTGATGTAAAAGTACTAAATAACTACAAAATGCCAACGTTTCTCAAGTTATTTTAGATGTCAGTGTGGTTGTTTAAGAATTAAAGAATTACCATTTTACCGAAATATGCGAGATTTGATACCATCGAAAATTAATTATTTTACAGTACAAAAAATGTATTAATTTGGTTAATTCATTTACTGAAATATCTTTTTTGAAAGGGCACTAATAAATGTCCATTATCGGTTATAAATTGAATTGAATTAACAATTGAATTGAAAGTTAGCTTATATTACAGTGTAGCAATACCACGTGGTTTTTTACTACAGTTCCAAGTAGAAATTTGTAAACATTGGAACAGATATGTAGCCATAAGTATTTTATTTCTTCATTGATTTTTATGAAATTTATGCCACGCTAAGGGGAACATTATTTGCTTTGCATGAAATATAAAATCTTTTTCAGCGGTTGTGCCGTTTTGTCGATTACCCTGTGAAACATGGGAACGTGTAGGTTTCACAGGGTAATGGAAAAATCGGTAAAGCTGCTGCAAAAGATCTTATATTTCATGAAAAGCAAACAATGTTCCCCTTAGCGTGGCGTATATTTCATAGAAATCGATGAAGAAATAAAATACTTATGGCTACATTTGTGTTCCAATGTTTACAAATTTCTACTTGGAACAGTAGCCAAAGGTCACGTGGTATTGCTACACTGTATTAAGGATAAAAATAATTGATAATATAAATGAGTACTCGTTCAATAAAAAATAACCAATTCGATATTCGGCATTTACTGCAATATGAGGAGTTGTTTTTTAAAGTCCTCGGTTATATTTGTACTATTATGTAATTAATTAAGGTATTTATTTGTGGTTTGTTCTAGAAAAATGCACTTTTGAACACAGGTAACTTTGTAATTGAAAAAGAATAAAAAACATTTTTACAGAAACTTATATTTACGTTATCGTTTTTGGTATATGCTGCAAAACTGCACAGGATAACTATATTCGAATCAAAACATGATATGCTTCGAATACAGCTCCCGCTTTCAACAGAACAGCGCTAGTTGCAAACTCCTCGCAGTGATTACTTCCCTTTGCAAAGCGGTTACCTCCCTTTGTCCGTACAGCCTTAATGCTAATGGACGTGTCCCTGAGAGGAGGTTGTGCAAGTCCAAGGAATGCAACTCTGTGGAAGGAGCTGTATAGGAAGGGAGTCCTATTCGCCTAGACGGGTGCCCGTGGGGCTGAGGGTCAGTGCGACTGTAACATCAAATACTTCAACAACATCACATGCTCCTTACTTGAAATATATTAATTATGGTTTTATTCAATCTGATTAAAATCATACCCTGAACTTTACGTCATCCAATCAAATCGCTTTATTCGCAAATCTGAAAGTGCGAAGAAACGCTGCTGAGGATCTTAAATGAGATTGGTTTATGTTTAATTGGTATTGAAAAAGACAGATTTGGTAACAAAATCATGAGGAATACAACATACGAGTACATTTAATACATTTACATATAGTTTCATGTTAATCTTGCTTATTTGGTCACCGCCAATACGGCTTATAAGTTGCCTGGTATAGACGACGCGCGTATTTTTCAAAATTCAGCAGCAGCTTATATAATATTTTAAATATTTGCACAACGTTTTCTTTATCAGAATTGCACTGTTAACGTAAGACGGACATGAATATTAATTTCTTGAAACTTATCAGAATGTGAGTAAATGTGGCATACTATGCCGCGATAATTTGAGAAAGCCCGATAATACGAGAACCAAAGATAATTACCTTGCCTTTCACCCAGCAATTACTGTGGACGGGGGAAACTGGCTTCGTTTGTCTCATACACTCATATCGTCACACACTCTAATATTTGAACCACCATATCATAGCTACACCAATCATTCGCGTGATTAGATAATATAGAAAAAAAAACTTCCTGAATGCTGATACATACAGGGTGTTAAAAAAGTTTGTTCTCAAACTTTAACCTCATACTACATTTTATCTGAACTATTCACGCACACAGGTAACTGTATCATTCAAGTCAAGTCAAGTCAAATTATTTATTGGCATATACAAAAATGTACAACATAGTCCATCGCCAAGTAAACATATATACAAATCATTAATAAAGAGTAAACACATTTTTTTTTTATAAATTTTATAAAAAAATAGACATTTCTGATCAATGATACAGTTACCTATGTGTACGCAGTGTATAATTTTAGTTTCTTACACTAACAGCGTCATTTAATGCTCGAGCGATTAGAACAATGGTAGAACCCTCTTGAATTTAACCTGAAAATTTTACATGCTTTTGATGTCAGAAAAATGAACTATTGAAACTTAAACATTGAGAACGAACTTTTTAACACCCTGTATAAACTGGTACCCGGTTACAATATTGACGCAGTTATATTACGGTGATTCCCCGTCCATATATAAGCCGACGCCCTTGATAAATAGTTACAATTGTGAATGACGTTTCAACTGCGAACATGAAGTGTTTAATTTTCATTATAGTCTGTTTGGGGCTAGTGGAATTCTCGTCTGCAGGGTAAGCATATCAGCACATTTGTATATATAATAATTATAGATCTGATTTGTATAAACTATCAATGTGTAGACCTCCCGTACTCGAAGCGGACACTCAACCACAAGGCTAACGTGATTGTGATGCTGGGTTTAATATTATAACATCTTCTAAACATGTTTGAACGGCTTGCGTTTCAAAAAATCTGATCACTGTACAACTTGTTTATTTTAATTAAGTGTAAAATTAGTTTTGTCATTTAATATTTTTATTTAGTATCTATTATCAGCATTTAGCAATATGCATAGCACTTGATCATTACCAAATCATATATACAAGTTTTAATCCGAAATCCTTTGAAGTTCAGATGTTAGATTGATTAATATTACAAATCATATATACAAGTTTTAATCCGACATCCTTTGAAGTTCAGATGTTAGATTGATTAATAATTTGTTCATTGCAATGAACAATTAAATTGGTATATTATAGTATATTTGTAAACTCATGTTGCCGGCAGTGCTAATCTGAGTGTAGAAAAGCGGTCTGGGAACTCGGGCAAACACGGGTCCCACATCATCCGGGGAACTGTTTTATCAAAGCACTTGCGGAAATCGTAAACTTAAGTTAAAATTTGAATTCTAAATTATTTTTTAAATTCTCATCTTGGGCTCAAATAGGTTTGTACATTGTAGGTATTCGTTGACTCAATAATAATCAACAACACACAGCCCTTTACACCAATTTGTAGTCGTTAAAAGAGTAAGTTTATTAACACTTCCGTAAGTGCTTTGATAAAACAGTACCCCGGGCGCATGGGGCGGACGCCGGACGACTATCCGTGTAGCCAATGTCTACAGGCATCATGCCGCAGGCGCTGGCGGATTATCCGCATAAAATCGTGGACAAAGAGTACCGGACAGGCAACGGTCGATGATCGTACGATTTTGACGGGCACTGCAAAGATGCCCATCCTTCGGCCGGATTAACCAACAATAGACTGAGTGAGGTCTGTGAAGTTGGCAGTTAGCTGTTAGATGTTAACTCAGAAGTTAACTAAAAAAATATTTTTTGAGTCAACTTCTGGCAGAAGTTAACTCAGGTGTTAACTCAGAAGTTAACTCAAAAAATAAATTTCGAGTGAACTTCTGGCAGAAGTTAACTCAGATGTTAACTCAAAAAATAATTTTCGAGTGAACTTCTGGCAGAAGTTAACTCAGATGTTAACTCAAAAAATATTTTCGAGTGAACTTCTGGCAGAAGTTGACTCAGATGTTAACTCAAAAATATTTTTAAATAACGGCTTGAATTTGTGACCACGGTATTAGCTGAGGTTACACGGAGAAAGAAGTTTTGGCATTTTGTAGTTTTTAAGCGCTACATCGATTTTTGGAATGCGGTAGTTTTTAACTTTAGACTGCGTCCAAAAACTGATTATATAAATTATCATACTTTGTCTAGAGGTGAGAATGTGAACCAAACTATTTAATAAAAAAAAAAAAAAAAATCATAACAGAAGGACCAATAACTGAGCGAGAGCAGATAAACGTTTGCGTTTACCTCTTTCTATCGGTAGCAAATTCAGGACCCAAAATGTATTACTTCCAAAAAAGCTCTGCAATTTGTTCCACGAACTTTTTTCGTGTATATATTGCCGTTTTTCCAACACTTTAGCAAAAAGGCGAAAATACTACAAAGTAAAAACGAAACTTCAACGATGCGTTATAGCGAAAACACGATAAAGTCGACCGGGTGAATAGATCACGGTTTAGAGTTCATATGCGTAGGAATTAATCACGAAGGCCGTAGGCCTGAGTGATTAATAACTACGCATATGCACGACAAACCGTGATCTGTTTACCGGTTTATCATGCAAAACTGCGATTTATTTGCATTCTAACACGTGTAATTTGTACAAATTTAAATGGACTATTTTGTTTGCGAAGTAGGTGGGTTATTTATCATGTTGCTATAGACAACTTCCGCTGTTCAAAGAATCGTAACGTACGCCCCTGGAATTTTAAGCTTTACTATTATCTTTATTTGTCGCCGAACTGATGCTTATTTAACGCCAAATTCCAATTATGTATTTCACGTTTACGCATATGAATTGATACATGCAATAACATGTTGCTAGAATATAAATATAATCAAATAAATAAACAGAAGCGCTACGAAAAGAAAATTACGCAAAACTTCTCGCTCTACGGCGACGTCACAATTGTGAATTATACGTGGGAGATAAATTAAATAAAATAACATAAAACAATTAATTTAAAAAAAATGAGCGAATTGGGGATTCGAACCAACGATTTCTTGTTTAGGAATTCTGATCGTTGCCGACTTCACTAGCTAAACTGTAATCCGATTACAAACATATATCTGTAAGAATCATATCATTAAAAAATGAACTCCGAACGTAATGAATCATAGTCTACCAGCCAAATTGGACTAGTCGGATAGATCATGGCTCAGGGTTCAAAATTGAACTATAGGTAGAAAATCCAATGGTAAACATGACGTTTAATTTATTACTTCGTTATCTTTTTTAAGTGACATGGATGTCAGAGAGTGGTGGTTTGTATATTCGCGTTTACCCATCGACTAATCAGATTTGTCATTTAATTAGAGATTAATAACTGGACGCGCTGTGTCATTGTATGATAATATCCCCGGCGCGACGATAATGGCACGCGGCCACAGCGCGCCCATTTATTGAACTGTTTAATAAACATGTTCCGGCGAAGAAAATATATGAAAGCACTCAATGTCAACCTCTTACATAACAGTATAGAATAATAACACGTCTTCATTCATCAATTGATACGAATGAACATTTGAAACAAATAGAATTAGCACGGTGCAATTCTCATTCCGAGGCAAAATAGAAATAAAAGAAAATGGTTAATAAAATCGTCGCCTTACTTTTGAGTGTGAAATGTTGAGTTAGCGCAAGGTGTGACGCGCAAACTTCGTAACGGATGCTTCCATTTTGAAAACAATGGGTGCATTAGATAGCTCAACATATTAGTAATCCAGTAGTGTAATTATCTCAAAAAATGATTTTTTGTAGATAGCTCAAAATAATCCTAGGCCGACGAAATATTATGTCTTTTTAGTAAAATAAAGAGGTATGGATGTCCCGTTTTCCTTAATTTATTTGGCCTAGCCTTCAAGCGTACGTTTCGACGTGTATGTACAATAGGAGCTGTACGTTTAACGTAAATTCCGCGTAAATAACGTCACGTCGCGCGTGCGCACGATCGCAGGGCGATTATTGATCACGTGATCAATAATATCCCCGGGGATATTATCAGTTTTCAACATTTTGATGATAATATCCCCGGTGGGGCGATAATACAGATTTTGTCAACGTAAAAATGTTACTATAATACTACTAATCAGATTTGTCATTTAACCTGTCGTAAAACCTCTTTCAATTGTAAAGCTACGTCGAATGTACCGACCTGCGTCTGGAAAAAGGTAATTTTGTGGAGCGGTCACAATTGTCGCACGACAAAACAATCGACGCACGTCCGCCCTACGATGAAAAGTTTTCCTAAACCCTTCGTACAATCGACGTACGTCCGTCTTGCGATCGACGGACGTCCGTCGGACGACAATAGGATTGAATTTGTCGAACTATTGATAAGGTTTGAAATATAGGGTCAGCTGCAGGATATAATTAATCACAACGAGTTCTGTAAAACAACCAAACGTTATGTCTCCCAATTTGTGTCGCTCTAGAGATGTTTTTTTCTGTTTTCAAGTTACGCATTGTTCACCACAATATGATTTTTTATCATATAATTGCACTGTATGGTATGAATGTTGAGAAAGAAAATATATGTTTACGACCGTCGTGCGTTAGCATACGACGGTCGTGCGATTGACTCACGATAATGAATATATGCAGGACTGTCGTGCGTATGACGTGCGGCCGTCGCACGTCCATCGTACGTCCATCGCACGATGTTGGTATGATTCTAAGTGCTAGTTTGACCTTATAATTACAAACAAATCGTGAGTCCATCGTGCGTCTATCGCACGTCCGTCGTGCGACGACATAGGGCATCGCACGACGGACTTACGACGGTCACCTGCCGTAGACGAGCGTCCACGACGAGTGTACACGATTATATTTCCTGTCGTGCGACGGACGCATAATGCAGAAATTTCTTACGTCCGTCGTGCGACGGACGCATAATAGTCCCCAAATGTGCATCGTAGAACCGTCGTACGTCCGTCGTGCGACAATTGTGAAAGGGGTTTAAATTACCATGATGGTTATGGAGCGACCTTCCAATCTCTCATATTCTAGGAGGACGCTCTACCACTACTGTGGCTTACATGGCTTTCGATCTAAGTGGTTGGCTCACATTTACGGACATCGTAAACCTGCGTACACATCTAAAATCTTTGTTATTCTTTAAGACCTTCACATAGGGGACATGTGTGTTTTGTAGGGATTTCTTGCCTGAATAATAAATAATATTGAACAACCCTTCACCACTATTTGCTGTTGTTAAAGAGTTATATTTAGTATTTAAATTTGTTAAAGAGTTATATTTAGTATTTAAATTTGTTAAAGCGTTATATTTAAAGAGTTATATTTAGTATTTGAATTTGTTAAAGCGTTATATTTAGTATTTAAATTTGAACGTAAGTTTTATATGTCCGTAAGTGCTTTGATAAAACAGTACCTTAAATATCAGTTGTGCTTTTCATGATGCGTTAAGCGCTAGGAAATCTAATCTGAATACTAACATTTACTATACTTCATTGTTCAGTAGTCGTGCATTAATTTTCAACAAGACAATTAATAAATATCAATGAAGCACCTTTCAGATATTTTAGGGCTGAGATAGGCTTTTTGCACTATTTTTTATTGATCACATTGTCAATATCTCCTGGATGAACGGAGTAGTTCAGTTGATTTGGCAAACTTTATTCTATTTAACCCCAAGCATGGCCATTGTAATCAGTTACGACTGTTTGCCGATATCGAAGATGATGATGAAACGTTGAAGGCCAATGACCTAAAACGCCAACAAGGACAACTGAATCTTCAATGTGAGTTTCAAAAACAGAAAATACGAAGGGGCTTTATATTAAATGGGTGCCTTCATATCGGGTGTTTACACATCAGTGAACGTCAACAAATGGTCGTTTAACCCTTATAATTCCAAACTGACGTTTAGTCACATAAATATCAATGAAAACATAGAATTTACTCCCGCGCTTTTTTTAAAAAATGAGCTTGATTTAATGACGTCGTATAAGTGACGTGGTCACCATAACGTGACGTTTGGTGAAGCTTAACAAAATGTGTTTAAATGATCCGTTCCTTACGTAAACACAAAATCAGGGGATGAACATACAGGTAGGTAATGTTCTATGTCAAAGTTAAGCTACAAGAGCTTGTACAGCTGTGATGGGCCTTTGCAGTTTGACCTATTCCACACGCATTCGTCTAGAACGTTTACGTCAGTAATGTCCAAGGGTCCCGATTAGTGAAAACGGAGGTTTACTGATGTGTGAACGTCACGTCTTAGCCAATCAGAATGCAGGAATTTGCTGATTTTGGAATTACAAACGGCATGAAAACGGGTATACGTGTATGAATGATATAGTGGATCTACCACGAGTCGCCAATTGTTATAAACTTATATTAAACGAGTTCTGGGAATATCATTTCCTTAACGAGTTTGTATCAGTTGACAACGCGTGTTAGATTATTTTTGTTTTATGACACAAAATACGTGAAAATACATATTTTTCTTTTGAAAAAATAAGACTCCGTGATGACGTCATTTGGACGTTATACTAGTGTAGTATAAGATTGTGGGCGCGTTCGTAACCCTGTTCCGCACATCCCGGACAGTGGAACACACTTACGAACACACCGGAACACTGTTTGGAACATGTTCTTTCTGTGCCCGCGACAGAGGTGGTGCAGCCAGAACAGTCACGTGATTTCAACAACAACAATGGCCGCTTGTGTCATAAAATAGAATATAATAAATTTGTTTTCCAATTGTGGACCATTGTGGGCAAACAGTCGCACTTTTTCCACATGCATATTTCTTCCTCCAATATTACGGCTGCAACTACAATTTTGGTCATCTTAAACATTTTACTTTCTGTTCCGTTTTGTTCATAAGGTGTTTGGAGTAGAACTTTCGACACACTGTGCAGGACAGTTCCGTTTTGTTCGTAAGTTGTTCGGAGTAGAACATCCCACACAGTGTGCGGAACAGACGTTCCGACCATACCCTAGTTTTATAATTGTCGGTAAATTAATCACGTGACATTAATGTTAAGCCGCACGTATCCACAACATTACATTGCCAACACATTGATGATAAAACTGCTTTTTATTAGAACAAACACTCACCACAAAAAGTCCCACATAGATTACCAATCATATGACCACTTGAACATAACAACATTGCTATTCACAACAAGCGAAGATTCAGATTGTGTGTATATTATTTAAAATGAAAAAATAAACTTCCTCGTTGATAACATTCTTCCCCATCATGTCAATACTAAGCTAACCCTCTCCCAATAAATAACTATTTTAATCACCATTCCTGATTAAATTTTGGCTGTTGTCCTACTTCATTTTGAATTCCATCCGAGCCGTTTTATTTCCTGTCCAGTTGCCCTTCTCCACGTTGCCCTTGGTCTGTTGACTTTTCGTTTTCCTTCTGGTGTCCCGCTAGTGCTATGTTACAGGGTACTGTTTTATTAAAGCACTTATGGACATCTTTAACTTACGTACACGTTTAAATTATTTGTTATTTGTTAAGACCTACATAATGGTTTACAAAGTCCACAAGAATCTTGCTCCTAATTATCTTTCAAATTCATTGTAATTTTCCAGTTATAATACATACATCCTTAGATCAGTTAGTAACAATGACTTAGTGACACCTAAACACAACATAAACTACATGAAAATGCCCTTCTCATATTTGTCTGGATATATGTGGAATGTAACACCAACAAACATTCGTCTGCTTACATCACTTAATTCGTCAAAAAATCAGTAAAACATTTCTATTACACAAACAAAAATATAAATACCATTTATCACATAACCTAAGGTCCAGGAGTGCCGTAAAGCCGTGCCGTAAATATCGTTCGGCACTCCCAGACTGTGCAATAAATATTTGAGCCAGTCTCCAGGAAAACCTGCTATAATGACATTATGTAATTATTATATGTAACAAGATTTTGAAAATCTCTAAAATAAGGAAAAATACATATCTATTGATTCTATTTTAAGTAATTGATCCATATAGTACTATACCTTAGCTTTAAATTTTCCTATGAAATATGTCGCAAACACATACTTCATTGCTATGGTGACCAATTTCAGAAAAGTACTCTGATTGAGAAAAACGAGGATTTAGTTGTTTAAAACAGAAGTAGCCTTTCTCTGAATGCAAACAATTTCGATTTTGATATATATTTTGAAAAGTGAAACATAATTATAGAATTTGGTACTATTTTGAACAGTTTATGTCAAGAATTGATCAAATGGTGTAATAATGAAATACTTATTTCAGTTACGTCGAATAACGTTTGAATGGCGTTTGCGCCGTCACACAAAAAGCTCCGAATAGGGACTCTATAAAAACAGCTGTAATTTCCTTAAAACTCAAGATATTAACATAATTTCTTTTGCAATTTACTTATTTAACATTATCCTGTAATACGATGGAAAATGTTAAAGTCAATATTTTTGTCAAAATAACAGGGGGCCGTTTCATTAAACTTCGTACGAAAATTATTTTCGTAGCCCTACGAAGGTTTCGCACGAACTTCTTACGAAAAAGTTAAGAGCGTTTCAGCAACACCTTCGTACGAACTTTCTTACGTACGCATCACTTACGAACTTCGTAACTACTCTTCATGACGGAAGTTAAAATTGCAACGTAATTTCCGGAACGCGCGGACCGCTTAGAGAGCACCTTGGCAGACGACAGATTGCAATGCCATGAAGCGGAAAGGCAACCAACTGGGCCGATAATCGTCGCCGTACTTGTTGAACGAGATAGTTTAAGGGATCTTCACGTCAAGCGTAACCACACAGAACAAGTCCAATCATGTAACAGACTTACAGAGTGGTAAGTAAAGTAGCTTTTGACTGTCTTGGCTAGCTTCTATCAGTATCAGTATCACGATTGTTTTCTTTAGAATTGAAATTGAATGTGTTCAACTTCTAGTGTTTAAATGAAACATGCCAATATGCAAATTGAATCACCTCAATACATAATAATCATTGGAAAAAGAAAAGTGGACGGTGATCTGATGATGCGTCTAATCTGAATGCAATTGCAAGCATGTTGAAACGTCCCCAATATTAAACGTCCTCACCTAGATACAACGGGTCATCGTCTGCCTTTACATGAAATAACACATAAAAACATCCCTTGATGCAATGGTTAACTTTTCGTATTTTGTTTTCAGGTTCAATTGTCTTCATTTATTTCCTGATGATGATGAAGCAGTGTAACTGTTGTTATGGGTGATGTTGAAGCTATGAATATTATCAAGGAGGTGGAGGAAACATGAACAGGTATTGTCACTAAACAGTGTTATAGTTTGTAGATTTGTACAAAATGAACAAAAACTTGAAAGCTAGAAGAGGCTTTTAGATCTAGTTTACTTATAATACTTGTAATGAAATTGCTCATATAAATGATAGATAAATTTACTCAGTTCTGCCTGATTGAGTCAATATGATTTTAATTAAATATCTTATAAACCTGATATGTGTACATCAATGGTTAATCATGCTATTAGCACAATCATTTATCAAGTTACACTGATTTGCATAGATATGTAACCGGTTGATATTTTATATGGTTTTAGTATTTCACTTTTAGTGGTGTTTGACCTGTGCTCAGTGGTTGTTTTTAACCTAAGGAGGTATGGATTAACTCCCTTGTTTTTGTGTAATGAAGAACCAGTTTGACTGTGTTATGTTCTCTTGTGTTAATCCCTTAATTTCGTGTCACATGACTGATATTCATGGTCAGTCCAAGTTAGCTTCTGGAGAAAGAAGGTTGTTTGAGAAGTTGAAGTTTGTTGTTGTTGTACTATCAATTATAGTGGAATAAAGGTTTGATCTTATTCTTCATTACATTATATTCTTATGTCTGATATTCTTGTATATTCATAGAGACCTGTATCTTAAAGGAGCTTTACTTTAATTGTAATTATTAATACTAAGAAATGTGTAAATGGGTGTGTTGGCCCTTGGAATTCAAGATGGCTGTCATGTTGTTGTAAAGTAATAGAATGGTGATTGGTAAAAGTATTAATCTGTAAATCCTTCTATTTGCTAACAATGTTCTCTAACCATTTTACAGTAATCCATCACAGTGAGAGTGACGTGGAGTGTGGTATTGTGAGTCGTTGAAGACCCGATCCATAATCGGTATGTAACTATGTGTGTGATATAGATGTTATAATTGTATCTTTGTTGTTTGTCATTGTTTGTCTTGTTTGTCTTGTTTGTATATCATGTATGTTCTTACCTGATCCCTTGATTAATGTATATTATATTAAAGGCCGATGATCACAGGATTCTTAGCTTAACATATCGTATAACAAAGTAATTATACAGATGTTATAATTACTTGTTACCATTATACTTAATGCTCTTTATTGTTTGTTTCAGGGCTTATGAAATGCAATGACTTATGATATGAATATGAACTGAAATAGATGAAACATATTCATCAATAGATCTCTATACTGTACATAGATAAGAAGTTGGAACATTATTATAGTAGAAACACAGCATCTGTATTCGTCTTGTTTATTCACCCCCATATCCTAGTCAACCCTGGACTACAATTACAAGACAGGAATATGACCCAGGATATAACTGGCGCCCAACGGAAAATGAACAGACTATATTTGAAGAACTCAAGAAGATACTTTGCTCGCCTCCCATTCTAGCATACCCAGACTTTGGAAAGCCGTTTGAGCTACACACGGATGCTTCAAACATAGGATTGGGAGCGGTACTGTACCAGCAAGATGGAGACAAGAAGCGCGTCATTGCCTATGCTAGCAGATCACTTTCAAAATCAGAGAAGAACTACTCAACCTACAAGTTAGAGTATTTAGCACTCAAATGGTCGGTAACTGAGAAATTTTCGGATTATCTCACAGGAAACCACTTCAAGGTATACACCGACAACAACCCATTGACGCATATTTTGACAGCCCCAAAGTTGGATGCAACAGGACAGCGATGGGCAGCAGCTTTGGGTGGCTATGATTTTGAGCTGATCTATCGTGCAGGGGTTAACAATGGAGATGCTGACGCCCTAAGCAGATACCCAAAAGAAACGAAACTAGACATAGAAACAGTGAAAGCTTTGTGTTGCCAGTTGACTACATCAGCTTACATAGAGAATATGCCATCTATGGGCATCAACTTAGTAGAAATGACTGAAGATCCTGGGACACAGATGGCTCAAATTGAGTTGCGAGAAATAAGGAAAGCTCAGATGGAAGATCAGATCATTGGCAAATGGAGGATAGCAGTGATTGACAACAAAGTAAGAGACAAGATGGATGGGAAGCACGACATTACGATGAAAAGAAATTTCAAGAACTTCAAGATAAAAAGAGGAATCCTATTCAGAGAAGTGAGCATCAATGAAGACAAGTTAGAACAACTAGTAGTACCAGAGAAATACAGAGAGGACATTTTAACAGGATTACATACGGACATAGGACATCCTGGAATTGAAAGAACGACTAGACTCATTAGAGAGAGATTTTTCTGGCCAGGAATGGCGGTTGATGTGGACAAGTGGGTCAAGGGGAGCGAACGATGTTTGCGGAGGAAGACAACAACCAATGAAAGAGCTCCACTCGTAAACATCAACACATCATATCCATTGGAACTTGTCTGCTTTGATTACCTGACACTAGAAACATCTAAAGGGGGATATGCCAACATACTGGTAATTACAGACCATTTCACCAAATTTGCCATGGCTATACCTACCAGAAATCAAACAGCAAAGACAACTGCAGACGCTTTTTTCAACAACTTTATTACACATTATGGAATTCCGACTAGATTACATTCTGACCAAGGGGCCAATTTTGAAAGTGAACTAATAAAAGAATTATGTACCCTGACGAATATGAAGAAATCACGTACTACATCTTATCACCCTCAAGGGAATGCAGGACCAGAACGCTTCAATAGAACCCTTTTAAGCATGCTTGGAACTTTGGAACAAGATCAGAAACAAGATTGGAAAAGTTACATCAACCCAATGGTGTTTGCGTATAACAGCATCCCACATGAATCCACAAGGGTATCTCCGTACGAACTGATGTTTGGTCGTAAGCCAAAACTACCGATCGACGCCATGTTCCAAGAAGCATCGGAGAAGACCAACAATAAGACAACAGAAGAATACATAGAAAATCTTAGAGAGAGAATAAAGACAACCAGGAAACTTGCCGAGGAATGGGTACTTAAAGCAAAGCAGAAACAGAAATATTTTTATGACAAGAGGATTAAAGGGGCACAACTAGAAATTGGGGACCAAGTTTTGGTAAAGATTTTATCTAGGGGGGAAGGAAAACACAAACTTGCAGATAAGTATGAACAAGAACTATACACAGTTACTGCAGTGCCAAGACAAGACATACCTGTATTTGTAGTAGAAGCAAATGAGTCGAAGAAGATAAGAACACTTCATCGGAACCATCTGTTCCCTGTGAATTACAGGATAGCGACACAGGAGACGGTGGAAGTGGATGTTGAGACAGAAGATGAGACAGAGGAGGTTAGTACTTGTACAGAAGATAGAGACGTCTCAGATGATTATAGTTCGGAAGAGGAAGAAGGGAAATCATTTGTCACTCCGACAAACGAACAAGGGGACGCCTTTGAACCCGGGAACCTTTCTGACATAATTGAATCAGAAAGTACTACTGATATTACAGAGGGTACAGGAAGTACGAGATCTTCAGACTCTACCGAGGAAGAGGACAATTCTACCACAGTTGAATTGACCAATACAGGAGATGTCAGAGAGTTTGAACCAGGAGCTGTCGCAAGTGAAGAACATCAAGATTCTGACCAGGACCATACAGTATCTGAGCAAGAAGAGCAAGTGTCCGTCCAAGATAACACCATTGGAGAAGAAACAGGAGCAGGAACTAGCAGAAGGAAAAGACACCTGCCTACAGTACCAAGACGATCGGACAGACGAACGAAACCACCGGACAGATATAAAGATTATCATATGTATAGTATTGTAGAAAATAAATCAATAGATAGTAGAATGCAGGCGTTAAATGCTCTGTGGAAAGCAGGCATTTTTCACAGTATGGATGCGGACACTGTTAAGTCCGTAGTTAAAGATATTTTTGGTAAGAAGTGAGTATGAGATTGTAGTGTTTTGATTTGTAATGCTTTTTTTATATAGTTATGACTATAGTATATATATCATTCGAACTATTGTAGCCGAAACTGAGTTATTATTCTATTATGATTTCTAATGCTAGGATGCATTGTCATGAAGAGGGGAAGAGGCAGATAATGAAGTGATTGTATACTAGATATGTCATGACTATTTTAGATAATTTGTATATGTTTTGCCATTGCACATGTATGGAATTGTACAAATAAATAAACCATGAAATTAAATGTGCTGACATAAATTTTATAGGGGGAGGGATATGACTTATTGTGTATTGAGTAGTGATACTGTTTGCGAGAGATGGTGGTGTTACACTACACATAGTAGTGACCGGTTTATGAGAATGCTACCTAGAAAGCAGTCTACGGTTTATTACGCGCGGAGTATTGGTGGGAGTTTTTTTTTTGATGCGCCTGATTATTGTGAAAACCAGTAATTTTAGTAAACCAGGTAGATTAGCTTTAGTAGTAAAGAATAGTACAGTAGATTGTTTGGAGTCTAGTAGTATAGAGTGATAGTGAGAGATAATTTTTTTGACTTATTACTTGACATGATGAGACAATGACGGGACGTCATTTAATGATTAGGGGGAAGTGTGTAACCGGTTGATATTTTATATGGTTTTAGTATTTCACTTTTAGTGGTGTTTGACCTGTGCTCAGTGGTTGTTTTTAACCTAAGGAGGTATGGATTAACTCCCTTGTTTTTGTGTAATGAAGAACCAGTTTGACTGTGTTATGTTCTCTTGTGTTAATCCCTTAATTTCGTGTCACATGACTGATATTCATGGTCAGTCCAAGTTAGCTTCTGGAGAAAGAAGGTTGTTTGAGAAGTTGAAGTTTGTTGTTGTTGTACTATCAATTATAGTGGAATAAAGGTTTGATCTTATTCTTCATTACATTATATTCTTATGTCTGATATTCTTGTATATTCATAGAGACCTGTATCTTAAAGGAGCTTTACTTTAATTGTAATTATTAATACTAAGAAATGTGTAAATGGGTGTGTTGGCCCTTGGAATTCAAGATGGCTGTCATGTTGTTGTAAAGT
>CAMXUH010000015.1:0-17026 GCA_947247005.1 Spisula solida | reverse complement strand
GCCATTTTACTCCAAAAAAGTGCTGGCTGACAGCTATATAGCTCATTGGATTTTGATTGCCTAATGGATGAGCTTCAAGAATCTGTGCAGTGTATAGCCCTAGTATTGGCGAGTAATTTTCTGTGGTAGTCTGAACAGTTCCCGAATTGGCGATTTTCAGCATCATTTTCCGACCAATAATGACCCTTAGTTCCATAAGGCCTGTTTTCAAACAGTGATGTATCTATTGGAAGATACTGTTTTTTTGTAATGCCTAGTTAATACAAATCAGAAAATGATATTAATTTGCTTCAGGCTGCTGTGAGGAATTTTTGGGACATCAAATTGTATTTGTAGACAGCAGACAGTTCACCGAGACTCTAATCTACTGTATAGTGCCGCCTTAAGGGGAAATGACATATTATGAAGGTTCTTGGATCAGGCAATTTTGCATCTTTTTAGACAGTTGCATGTCTCAGAAAACCAGATCTTGTCATTTGAAGCATTTTTTTTGCAATTCCTGCTGTCACTCTCCATTCAAAAAGGGGAGGTAATTCAAAATTTAGGAAAATTCAAAATTTGAGATTTGTCCTGGCACCAGTATGCAGTCAGTACTAAAAGCAGTTTATTTGTATCCTTTTCAGCTGGATTTTGTGGAATTAGCATCCCAATTCTGCAAAATATGTCATACAAGTGAATTTGACTCCTATATTGTCTAAATAATGCTATATTTTGTGGCGGCCGGGGCATTTTCTTATTTCTGGATGGCCGGGCATTTTCTTGATGGCCGCCTTGTCGCTTGGGGTTTAATCACATTTTGAGTGCAAAATCTTGTCTGATTCTTGACAGAAAGTGTATTTCAGTGTTGAATGGGACATACAGGCTTGATTCTGGTCAATTATTTCAGTTCAAATCTTGAAAAAACAGATACATGACATGTATGATGCTTGCATATGTGATGGGTTGAATAGAGTTACTTCCCTTGCTGCATATAAATTACTGTAAAAGTGCACTCTGGGTCATATTTGGTCATTTTGTTCATAAATTATAATAGAATTGTACTTGTTGAGTAAATTTATTCTGCAAATATACATGCAAAACTACATTTAGGCTTGTACATTGTGGAATAACAGCCTTTTTGTTGATTCATCCATTATGGGGCATATACAGCGCGGTAGGTCATCTTTTCCGCAGCGAAGTATCCCGCACGCTTCATTTTGTGAAAAACAAGTGCACGCAAGACACCAAAGAAGCATTTTATGCATCAAAATGCTATATTCATCTTGAAATAAGAATTTGAGACAAGCTATTGTTCTGACTAGCATATGATGAAGAATGAAATAAAATACCGCAAAACTGAAGGGTAGGGGGTGCCTAGTGGAATGCTTCTTGAGTAGCAAATACATGATCATGGCTATATTCTTGGGTTCTGTTATACTCAAAATACATACCAGAACAAGATAAGCATACAAAATTTAATTTCAAAATGTAGATCTGCACTCTTAAGGCGGCACTAAACAGTAAGCTAGCTTTGCATGTTTTTGGCCGGGTAGAAATTGAGCATTTTAGTAGATACAAGATGTTTTAAGAGCTTTTTGGACTGTAAATAATTTATGGAGAATGGTTTTGAGGCTTGATTTTAATAATTTAATGATTTTGTAAAATTTTGACAAGCGCTCAAGTGATCCTGATTGAAGCTTTTGGAAATATTGAGTAAAAATGCGAAACTAGGGCTATTCTGACTTTTCATGGAGATTTGATGCAGAAATCAAGGTGGGTTTTAATTTTGCCATTTTACTCCAAAAAAGTGCTGGCTGACAGCTATATAGCTCATTGGATTTTGATTGCCTAATGGATGAGCTTCAAGAATCTGTGCAGTGTATAGCCCTAGTATTGGCGAGTAATTTTCTGTGGTAGTCTGAACAGTTCCCGAATTGGCGATTTTCAGCATCATTTTCCGACCAATAATGACCCTTAGTTCCATAAGGCCTGTTTTCAAACAGTGATGTATCTATTGGAAGATACTGTTTTTTTGTAATGCCTAGTTAATACAAATCAGAAAATGATATTAATTTGCTTCAGGCTGCTGTGAGGAATTTTTGGGACATCAAATTGTATTTGTAGACAGCAGACAGTTCACCGAGACTCTAATCTACTGTATAGTGCCGCCTTAAGGGGAAATGACATATTATGAAGGTTCTTGGATCAGGCAATTTTGCATCTTTTTAGACAGTTGCATGTCTCAGAAAACCAGATCTTGTCATTTGAAGCATTTTTTTTGCAATTCCTGCTGTCACTCTCCATTCAAAAAGGGGAGGTAATTCAAAATTTAGGAAAATTCAAAATTTGAGATTTGTCCTGGCACCAGTATGCAGTCAGTACTAAAAGCAGTTTATTTGTATCCTTTTCAGCTGGATTTTGTGGAATTAGCATCCCAATTCTGCAAAATATGTCATACAAGTGAATTTGACTCCTATATTGTCTAAATAATGCTATATTTTGTGGCGGCCGGGGCATTTTCTTATTTCTGGATGGCCGGGCATTTTCTTGATGGCCGCCTTGTCGCTTGGGGTTTAATCACATTTTGAGTGCAAAATCTTGTCTGATTCTTGACAGAAAGTGTATTTCAGTGTTGAATGGGACATACAGGCTTGATTCTGGTCAATTATTTCAGTTCAAATCTTGAAAAAACAGATACATGACATGTATGATGCTTGCATATGTGATGGGTTGAATAGAGTTACTTCCCTTGCTGCATATAAATTACTGTAAAAGTGCACTCTGGGTCATATTTGGTCATTTTGTTCATAAATTATAATAGAATTGTACTTGTTGAGTAAATTTATTCTGCAAATATACATGCAAAACTACATTTAGGCTTGTACATTGTGGAATAACAGCCTTTTTGTTGATTCATCCATTATGGGGCATATACAGCGCGGTAGGTCATCTTTTCCGCAGCGAAGTATCCCGCACGCTTCATTTTGTGAAAAACAAGTGCACGCAAGACACCAAAGAAGCATTTTATGCATCAAAATGCTATATTCATCTTGAAATAAGAATTTGAGACAAGCTATTGTTCTGACTAGCATATGATGAAGAATGAAATAAAATACCGCAAAACTGAAGGGTAGGGGGTGCCTAGTGGAATGCTTCTTGAGTAGCAAATACATGATCATGGCTATATTCTTGGGTTCTGTTATACTCAAAATACATACCAGAACAAGATAAGCATACAAAATTTAATTTCAAAATGTAGATCTGCACTCTTAAGGCGGCACTAAACAGTAAGCTAGCTTTGCATGTTTTTGGCCGGGTAGAAATTGAGCATTTTAGTAGATACAAGATGTTTTAAGAGCTTTTTGGACTGTAAATAATTTATGGAGAATGGTTTTGAGGCTTGATTTTAATAATTTAATGATTTTGTAAAATTTTGACAAGCGCTCAAGTGATCCTGATTGAAGCTTTTGGAAATATTGAGTAAAAATGCGAAACTAGGGCTATTCTGACTTTTCATGGAGATTTGATGCAGAAATCAAGGTGGGTTTTAATTTTGCCATTTTACTCCAAAAAAGTGCTGGCTGACAGCTATATAGCTCATTGGATTTTGATTGCCTAATGGATGAGCTTCAAGAATCTGTGCAGTGTATAGCCCTAGTATTGGCGAGTAATTTTCTGTGGTAGTCTGAACAGTTCCCGAATTGGCGATTTTCAGCATCATTTTCCGACCAATAATGACCCTTAGTTCCATAAGGCCTGTTTTCAAACAGTGATGTATCTATTGGAAGATACTGTTTTTTTGTAATGCCTAGTTAATACAAATCAGAAAATGATATTAATTTGCTTCAGGCTGCTGTGAGGAATTTTTGGGACATCAAATTGTATTTGTAGACAGCAGACAGTTCACCGAGACTCTAATCTACTGTATAGTGCCGCCTTAAGGGGAAATGACATATTATGAAGGTTCTTGGATCAGGCAATTTTGCATCTTTTTAGACAGTTGCATGTCTCAGAAAACCAGATCTTGTCATTTGAAGCATTTTTTTTGCAATTCCTGCTGTCACTCTCCATTCAAAAAGGGGAGGTAATTCAAAATTTAGGAAAATTCAAAATTTGAGATTTGTCCTGGCACCAGTATGCAGTCAGTACTAAAAGCAGTTTATTTGTATCCTTTTCAGCTGGATTTTGTGGAATTAGCATCCCAATTCTGCAAAATATGTCATACAAGTGAATTTGACTCCTATATTGTCTAAATAATGCTATATTTTGTGGCGGCCGGGGCATTTTCTTATTTCTGGATGGCCGGGCATTTTCTTGATGGCCGCCTTGTCGCTTGGGGTTTAATCACATTTTGAGTGCAAAATCTTGTCTGATTCTTGACAGAAAGTGTATTTCAGTGTTGAATGGGACATACAGGCTTGATTCTGGTCAATTATTTCAGTTCAAATCTTGAAAAAACAGATACATGACATGTATGATGCTTGCATATGTGATGGGTTGAATAGAGTTACTTCCCTTGCTGCATATAAATTACTGTAAAAGTGCACTCTGGGTCATATTTGGTCATTTTGTTCATAAATTATAATAGAATTGTACTTGTTGAGTAAATTTATTCTGCAAATATACATGCAAAACTACATTTAGGCTTGTACATTGTGGAATAACAGCCTTTTTGTTGATTCATCCATTATGGGGCATATACAGCGCGGTAGGTCATCTTTTCCGCAGCGAAGTATCCCGCACGCTTCATTTTGTGAAAAACAAGTGCACGCAAGACACCAAAGAAGCATTTTATGCATCAAAATGCTATATTCATCTTGAAATAAGAATTTGAGACAAGCTATTGTTCTGACTAGCATATGATGAAGAATGAAATAAAATACCGCAAAACTGAAGGGTAGGGGGTGCCTAGTGGAATGCTTCTTGAGTAGCAAATACATGATCATGGCTATATTCTTGGGTTCTGTTATACTCAAAATACATACCAGAACAAGATAAGCATACAAAATTTAATTTCAAAATGTAGATCTGCACTCTTAAGGCGGCACTAAACAGTAAGCTAGCTTTGCATGTTTTTGGCCGGGTAGAAATTGAGCATTTTAGTAGATACAAGATGTTTTAAGAGCTTTTTGGACTGCAAATAATTTATGGAGAATGGTTTTGAGGCTTGATTTTAATAATTTAATGATTTTGTAAAATTTTGACAAGCGCTCAAGTGATCCTGATTGAAGCTTTTGGAAATATTGAGTAAAAATGCGAAACTAGGGCTATTCTGACTTTTCATGGAGATTTGATGCAGAAATCAAGGTGGGTTTTAATTTTGCCATTTTACTCCAAAAAAGTGCTGGCTGACAGCTATATAGCTCATTGGATTTTGATTGCCTAATGGATGAGCTTCAAGAATCTGTGCAGTGTATAGCCCTAGTATTGGCGAGTAATTTTCTGTGGTAGTCTGAACAGTTCCCGAATTGGCGATTTTCAGCATCATTTTCCGACCAATAATGACCCTTAGTTCCATAAGGCCTGTTTTCAAACAGTGATGTATCTATTGGAAGATACTGTTTTTTTGTAATGCCTAGTTAATACAAATCAGAAAATGATATTAATTTGCTTCAGGCTGCTGTGAGGAATTTTTGGGACATCAAATTGTATTTGTAGACAGCAGACAGTTCACCGAGACTCTAATCTACTGTATAGTGCCGCCTTAAGGGGAAATGACATATTATGAAGGTTCTTGGATCAGGCAATTTTGCATCTTTTTAGACAGTTGCATGTCTCAGAAAACCAGATCTTGTCATTTGAAGCATTTTTTTTGCAATTCCTGCTGTCACTCTCCATTCAAAAAGGGGAGGTAATTCAAAATTTAGGAAAATTCAAAATTTGAGATTTGTCCTGGCACCAGTATGCAGTCAGTACTAAAAGCAGTTTATTTGTATCCTTTTCAGCTGGATTTTGTGGAATTAGCATCCCAATTCTGCAAAATATGTCATACAAGTGAATTTGACTCCTATATTGTCTAAATAATGCTATATTTTGTGGCGGCCGGGGCATTTTCTTATTTCTGGATGGCCGGGCATTTTCTTGATGGCCGCCTTGTCGCTTGGGGTTTAATCACATTTTGAGTGCAAAATCTTGTCTGATTCTTGACAGAAAGTGTATTTCAGTGTTGAATGGGACATACAGGCTTGATTCTGGTCAATTATTTCAGTTCAAATCTTGAAAAAACAGATACATGACATGTATGATGCTTGCATATGTGATGGGTTGAATAGAGTTACTTCCCTTGCTGCATATAAATTACTGTAAAAGTGCACTCTGGGTCATATTTGGTCATTTTGTTCATAAATTATAATAGAATTGTACTTGTTGAGTAAATTTATTCTGCAAATATACATGCAAAACTACATTTAGGCTTGTACATTGTGGAATAACAGCCTTTTTGTTGATTCATCCATTATGGGGCATATACAGCGCGGTAGGTCATCTTTTCCGCAGCGAAGTATCCCGCACGCTTCATTTTGTGAAAAACAAGTGCACGCAAGACACCAAAGAAGCATTTTATGCATCAAAATGCTATATTCATCTTGAAATAAGAATTTGAGACAAGCTATTGTTCTGACTAGCATATGATGAAGAATGAAATAAAATACCGCAAAACTGAAGGGTAGGGGGTGCCTAGTGGAATGCTTCTTGAGTAGCAAATACATGATCATGGCTATATTCTTGGGTTCTGTTATACTCAAAATACATACCAGAACAAGATAAGCATACAAAATTTAATTTCAAAATGTAGATCTGCACTCTTAAGGCGGCACTAAACAGTAAGCTAGCTTTGCATGTTTTTGGCCGGGTAGAAATTGAGCATTTTAGTAGATACAAGATGTTTTAAGAGCTTTTTGGACTGTAAATAATTTATGGAGAATGGTTTTGAGGCTTGATTTTAATAATTTAATGATTTTGTAAAATTTTGACAAGCGCTCAAGTGATCCTGATTGAAGCTTTTGGAAATATTGAGTAAAAATGCGAAACTAGGGCTATTCTGACTTTTCATGGAGATTTGATGCAGAAATCAAGGTGGGTTTTAATTTTGCCATTTTACTCCAAAAAAGTGCTGGCTGACAGCTATATAGCTCATTGGATTTTGATTGCCTAATGGAAGAGCTTCAAGAATCTGTGCAGTGTATAGCCCTAGTATTGGCGAGTAATTTTCTGTGGTAGTCTGAACAGTTCCCGAATTGGCGATTTTCAGCATCATTTTCCGACCAATAATGACCCTTAGTTCCATAAGGCCTGTTTTCAAACAGTGATGTATCTATTGGAAGATACTGTTTTTTTGTAATGCCTAGTTAATACAAATCAGAAAATGATATTAATTTGCTTCAGGCTGCTGTGAGGAATTTTTGGGACATCAAATTGTATTTGTAGACAGCAGACAGTTCACCGAGACTCTAATCTACTGTATAGTGCCGCCTTAAGGGGAAATGACATATTATGAAGGTTCTTGGATCAGGCAATTTTGCATCTTTTTAGACAGTTGCATGTCTCAGAAAACCAGATCTTGTCATTTGAAGCATTTTTTTTGCAATTCCTGCTGTCACTCTCCATTCAAAAAGGGGAGGTAATTCAAAATTTAGGAAAATTCAAAATTTGAGATTTGTCCTGGCACCAGTATGCAGTCAGTACTAAAAGCAGTTTATTTGTATCCTTTTCAGCTGGATTTTGTGGAATTAGCATCCCAATTCTGCAAAATATGTCATACAAGTGAATTTGACTCCTATATTGTCTAAATAATGCTATATTTTGTGGCGGCCGGGGCATTTTCTTATTTCTGGATGGCCGGGCATTTTCTTGATGGCCGCCTTGTCGCTTGGGGTTTAATCACATTTTGAGTGCAAAATCTTGTCTGATTCTTGACAGAAAGTGTATTTCAGTGTTGAATGGGACATACAGGCTTGATTCTGGTCAATTATTTCAGTTCAAATCTTGAAAAAACAGATACATGACATGTATGATGCTTGCATATGTGATGGGTTGAATAGAGTTACTTCCCTTGCTGCATATAAATTACTGTAAAAGTGCACTCTGGGTCATATTTGGTCATTTTGTTCATAAATTATAATAGAATTGTACTTGTTGAGTAAATTTATTCTGCAAATATACATGCAAAACTACATTTAGGCTTGTACATTGTGGAATAACAGCCTTTTTGTTGATTCATCCATTATGGGGCATATACAGCCCGGTAGGTCATCTTTTCCGCAGCGAAGTATCCCGCACGCTTCATTTTGTGAAAAACAAGTGCACGCAAGACACCAAAGAAGCATTTTATGCATCAAAATGCTATATTCATCTTGAAATAAGAATTTGAGACAAGCTATTGTTCTGACTAGCATATGATGAAGAATGAAATAAAATACCGCAAAACTGAAGGGTAGGGGGTGCCTAGTGGAATGCTTCTTGAGTAGCAAATACATGATCATGGCTATATTCTTGGGTTCTGTTATACTCAAAATACATACCAGAACAAGATAAGCATACAAAATTTAATTTCAAAATGTAGATCTGCACTCTTAAGGCGGCACTAAACAGTAAGCTAGCTTTGCATGTTTTTGGCCGGGTAGAAATTGAGCATTTTAGTAGATACAAGATGTTTTAAGAGCTTTTTGGACTGTAAATAATTTATGGAGAATGGTTTTGAGGCTTGATTTTAATAATTTAATGATTTTGTAAAATTTTGACAAGCGCTCAAGTGATCCTGATTGAAGCTTTTGGAAATATTGAGTAAAAATGCGAAACTAGGGCTATTCTGACTTTTCATGGAGATTTGATGCAGAAATCAAGGTGGGTTTTAATTTTGCCATTTTACTCCAAAAAAGTGCTGGCTGACAGCTATATAGCTCATTGGATTTTGATTGCCTAATGGATGAGCTTCAAGAATCTGTGCAGTGTATAGCCCTAGTATTGGCGAGTAATTTTCTGTGGTAGTCTGAACAGTTCCCGAATTGGCGATTTTCAGCATCATTTTCCGACCAATAATGACCCTTAGTTCCATAAGGCCTGTTTTCAAACAGTGATGTATCTATTGGAAGATACTGTTTTTTTGTAATGCCTAGTTAATACAAATCAGAAAATGATATTAATTTGCTTCAGGCTGCTGTGAGGAATTTTTGGGACATCAAATTGTATTTGTAGACAGCAGACAGTTCACCGAGACTCTAATCTACTGTATAGTGCCGCCTTAAGGGGAAATGACATATTATGAAGGTTCTTGGATCAGGCAATTTTGCATCTTTTTAGACAGTTGCATGTCTCAGAAAACCAGATCTTGTCATTTGAAGCATTTTTTTTGCAATTCCTGCTGTCACTCTCCATTCAAAAAGGGGAGGTAATTCAAAATTTAGGAAAATTCAAAATTTGAGATTTGTCCTGGCACCAGTATGCAGTCAGTACTAAAAGCAGTTTATTTGTATCCTTTTCAGCTGGATTTTGTGGAATTAGCATCCCAATTCTGCAAAATATGTCATACAAGTGAATTTGACTCCTATATTGTCTAAATAATGCTATATTTTGTGGCGGCCGGGGCATTTTCTTATTTCTGGATGGCCGGGCATTTTCTTGATGGCCGCCTTGTCGCTTGGGGTTTAATCACATTTTGAGTGCAAAATCTTGTCTGATTCTTGACAGAAAGTGTATTTCAGTGTTGAATGGGACATACAGGCTTGATTCTGGTCAATTATTTCAGTTCAAATCTTGAAAAAACAGATACATGACATGTATGATGCTTGCATATGTGATGGGTTGAATAGAGTTACTTCCCTTGCTGCATATAAATTACTGTAAAAGTGCACTCTGGGTCATATTTGGTCATTTTGTTCATAAATTATAATAGAATTGTACTTGTTGAGTAAATTTATTCTGCAAATATACATGCAAAACTACATTTAGGCTTGTACATTGTGGAATAACAGCCTTTTTGTTGATTCATCCATTATGGGGCATATACAGCGCGGTAGGTCATCTTTTCCGCAGCGAAGTATCCCGCACGCTTCATTTTGTGAAAAACAAGTGCACGCAAGACACCAAAGAAGCATTTTATGCATCAAAATGCTATATTCATCTTGAAATAAGAATTTGAGACAAGCTATTGTTCTGACTAGCATATGATGAAGAATGAAATAAAATACCGCAAAACTGAAGGGTAGGGGGTGCCTAGTGGAATGCTTCTTGAGTAGCAAATACATGATCATGGCTATATTCTTGGGTTCTGTTATACTCAAAATACATACCAGAACAAGATAAGCATACAAAATTTAATTTCAAAATGTAGATCTGCACTCTTAAGGCGGCACTAAACAGTAAGCTAGCTTTGCATGTTTTTGGCCGGGTAGAAATTGAGCATTTTAGTAGATACAAGATGTTTTAAGAGCTTTTTGGACTGTAAATAATTTATGGAGAATGGTTTTGAGGCTTGATTTTAATAATTTAATGATTTTGTAAAATTTTGACAAGCGCTCAAGTGATCCTGATTGAAGCTTTTGGAAATATTGAGTAAAAATGCGAAACTAGGGCTATTCTGACTTTTCATGGAGATTTGATGCAGAAATCAAGGTGGGTTTTAATTTTGCCATTTTACTCCAAAAAAGTGCTGGCTGACAGCTATATAGCTCATTGGATTTTGATTGCCTAATGGATGAGCTTCAAGAATCTGTGCAGTGTATAGCCCTAGTATTGGCGAGTAATTTTCTGTGGTAGTCTGAACAGTTCCCGAATTGGCGATTTTCAGCATCATTTTCCGACCAATAATGACCCTTAGTTCCATAAGGCCTGTTTTCAAACAGTGATGTATCTATTGGAAGATACTGTTTTTTTGTAATGCCTAGTTAATACAAATCAGAAAATGATATTAATTTGCTTCAGGCTGCTGTGAGGAATTTTTGGGACATCAAATTGTATTTGTAGACAGCAGACAGTTCACCGAGACTCTAATCTACTGTATAGTGCCGCCTTAAGGGGAAATGACATATTATGAAGGTTCTTGGATCAGGCAATTTTGCATCTTTTTAGACAGTTGCATGTCTCAGAAAACCAGATCTTGTCATTTGAAGCATTTTTTTTGCAATTCCTGCTGTCACTCTCCATTCAAAAAGGGGAGGTAATTCAAAATTTAGGAAAATTCAAAATTTGAGATTTGTCCTGGCACCAGTATGCAGTCAGTACTAAAAGCAGTTTATTTGTATCCTTTTCAGCTGGATTTTGTGGAATTAGCATCCCAATTCTGCAAAATATGTCATACAAGTGAATTTGACTCCTATATTGTCTAAATAATGCTATATTTTGTGGCGGCCGGGGCATTTTCTTATTTCTGGATGGCCGGGCATTTTCTTGATGGCCGCCTTGTCGCTTGGGGTTTAATCACATTTTGAGTGCAAAATCTTGTCTGATTCTTGACAGAAAGTGTATTTCAGTGTTGAATGGGACATACAGGCTTGATTCTGGTCAATTATTTCAGTTCAAATCTTGAAAAAACAGATACATGACATGTATGATGCTTGCATATGTGATGGGTTGAATAGAGTTACTTCCCTTGCTGCATATAAATTACTGTAAAAGTGCACTCTGGGTCATATTTGGTCATTTTGTTCATAAATTATAATAGAATTGTACTTGTTGAGTAAATTTATTCTGCAAATATACATGCAAAACTACATTTAGGCTTGTACATTGTGGAATAACAGCCTTTTTGTTGATTCATCCATTATGGGGCATATACAGCCCGGTAGGTCATCTTTTCCGCAGCGAAGTATCCCGCACGCTTCATTTTGTGAAAAACAAGTGCACGCAAGACACCAAAGAAGCATTTTATGCATCAAAATGCTATATTCATCTTGAAATAAGAATTTGAGACAAGCTATTGTTCTGACTAGCATATGATGAAGAATGAAATAAAATACCGCAAAACTGAAGGGTAGGGGGTGCCTAGTGGAATGCTTCTTGAGTAGCAAATACATGATCATGGCTATATTCTTGGGTTCTGTTATACTCAAAATACATACCAGAACAAGATAAGCATACAAAATTTAATTTCAAAATGTAGATCTGCACTCTTAAGGCGGCACTAAACAGTAAGCTAGCTTTGCATGTTTTTGGCCGGGTAGAAATTGAGCATTTTAGTAGATACAAGATGTTTTAAGAGCTTTTTGGACTGTAAATAATTTATGGAGAATGGTTTTGAGGCTTGATTTTAATAATTTAATGATTTTGTAAAATTTTGACAAGCGCTCAAGTGATCCTGATTGAAGCTTTTGGAAATATTGAGTAAAAATGCGAAACTAGGGCTATTCTGACTTTTCATGGAGATTTGATGCAGAAATCAAGGTGGGTTTTAATTTTGCCATTTTACTCCAAAAAAGTGCTGGCTGACAGCTATATAGCTCATTGGATTTTGATTGCCTAATGGATGAGCTTCAAGAATCTGTGCAGTGTATAGCCCTAGTATTGGCGAGTAATTTTCTGTGGTAGTCTGAACAGTTCCCGAATTGGCGATTTTCAGCATCATTTTCCGACCAATAATGACCCTTAGTTCCATAAGGCCTGTTTTCAAACAGTGATGTATCTATTGGAAGATACTGTTTTTTTGTAATGCCTAGTTAATACAAATCAGAAAATGATATTAATTTGCTTCAGGCTGCTGTGAGGAATTTTTGGGACATCAAATTGTATTTGTAGACAGCAGACAGTTCACCGAGACTCTAATCTACTGTATAGTGCCGCCTTAAGGGGAAATGACATATTATGAAGGTTCTTGGATCAGGCAATTTTGCATCTTTTTAGACAGTTGCATGTCTCAGAAAACCAGATCTTGTCATTTGAAGCATTTTTTTTGCAATTCCTGCTGTCACTCTCCATTCAAAAAGGGGAGGTAATTCAAAATTTAGGAAAATTCAAAATTTGAGATTTGTCCTGGCACCAGTATGCAGTCAGTACTAAAAGCAGTTTATTTGTATCCTTTTCAGCTGGATTTTGTGGAATTAGCATCCCAATTCTGCAAAATATGTCATACAAGTGAATTTGACTCCTATATTGTCTAAATAATGCTATATTTTGTGGCGGCCGGGGCATTTTCTTATTTCTGGATGGCCGGGCATTTTCTTGATGGCCGCCTTGTCGCTTGGGGTTTAATCACATTTTGAGTGCAAAATCTTGTCTGATTCTTGACAGAAAGTGTATTTCAGTGTTGAATGGGACATACAGGCTTGATTCTGGTCAATTATTTCAGTTCAAATCTTGAAAAAACAGATACATGACATGTATGATGCTTGCATATGTGATGGGTTGAATAGAGTTACTTCCCTTGCTGCATATAAATTACTGTAAAAGTGCACTCTGGGTCATATTTGGTCATTTTGTTCATAAATTATAATAGAATTGTACTTGTTGAGTAAATTTATTCTGCAAATATACATGCAAAACTACATTTAGGCTTGTACATTGTGGAATAACAGCCTTTTTGTTGATTCATCCATTATGGGGCATATACAGCGCGGTAGGTCATCTTTTCCGCAGCGAAGTATCCCGCACGCTTCATTTTGTGAAAAACAAGTGCACGCAAGACACCAAAGAAGCATTTTATGCATCAAAATGCTATATTCATCTTGAAATAAGAATTTGAGACAAGCTATTGTTCTGACTAGCATATGATGAAGAATGAAATAAAATACCGCAAAACTGAAGGGTAGGGGGTGCCTAGTGGAATGCTTCTTGAGTAGCAAATACATGATCATGGCTATATTCTTGGGTTCTGTTATACTCAAAATACATACCAGAACAAGATAAGCATACAAAATTTAATTTCAAAATGTAGATCTGCACTCTTAAGGCGGCACTAAACAGTAAGCTAGCTTTGCATGTTTTTGGCCGGGTAGAAATTGAGCATTTTAGTAGATACAAGATGTTTTAAGAGCTTTTTGGACTGTAAATAATTTATGGAGAATGGTTTTGAGGCTTGATTTTAATAATTTAATGATTTTGTAAAATTTTGACAAGCGCTCAAGTGATCCTGATTGAAGCTTTTGGAAATATTGAGTAAAAATGCGAAACTAGGGCTATTCTGACTTTTCATGGAGATTTGATGCAGAAATCAAGGTGGGTTTTAATTTTGCCATTTTACTCCAAAAAAGTGCTGGCTGACAGCTATATAGCTCATTGGATTTTGATTGCCTAATGGATGAGCTTCAAGAATCTGTGCAGTGTATAGCCCTAGTATTGGCGAGTAATTTTCTGTGGTAGTCTGAACAGTTCCCGAATTGGCGATTTTCAGCATCATTTTCCGACCAATAATGACCCTTAGTTCCATAAGGCCTGTTTTCAAACAGTGATGTATCTATTGGAAGATACTGTTTTTTTGTAATGCCTAGTTAATACAAATCAGAAAATGATATTAATTTGCTTCAGGCTGCTGTGAGGAATTTTTGGGACATCAAATTGTATTTGTAGACAGCAGACAGTTCACCGAGACTCTAATCTACTGTATAGTGCCGCCTTAAGGGGAAATGACATATTATGAAGGTTCTTGGATCAGGCAATTTTGCATCTTTTTAGACAGTTGCATGTCTCAGAAAACCAGATCTTGTCATTTGAAGCATTTTTTTTGCAATTCCTGCTGTCACTCTCCATTCAAAAAGGGGAGGTAATTCAAAATTTAGGAAAATTCAAAATTTGAGATTTGTCCTGGCACCAGTATGCAGTCAGTACTAAAAGCAGTTTATTTGTATCCTTTTCAGCTGGATTTTGTGGAATTAGCATCCCAATTCTGCAAAATATGTCATACAAGTGAATTTGACTCCTATATTGTCTAAATAATGCTATATTTTGTGGCGGCCGGGGCATTTTCTTATTTCTGGATGGCCGGGCATTTTCTTGATGGCCGCCTTGTCGCTTGGGGTTTAATCACATTTTGAGTGCAAAATCTTGTCTGATTCTTGACAGAAAGTGTATTTCAGTGTTGAATGGGACATACAGGCTTGATTCTGGTCAATTATTTCAGTTCAAATCTTGAAAAAACAGATACATGACATGTATGATGCTTGCATATGTGATGGGTTGAATAGAGTTACTTCCCTTGCTGCATATAAATTACTGTAAAAGTGCACTCTGGGTCATATTTGGTCATTTTGTTCATAAATTATAATAGAATTGTACTTGTTGAGTAAATTTATTCTGCAAATATACATGCAAAACTACATTTAGGCTTGTACATTGTGGAATAACAGCCTTTTTGTTGATTCATCCATTATGGGGCATATACAGCGCGGTAGGTCATCTTTTCCGCAGCGAAGTATCCCGCACGCTTCATTTTGTGAAAAACAAGTGCACGCAAGACACCAAAGAAGCATTTTATGCATCAAAATGCTATATTCATCTTGAAATAAGAATTTGAGACAAGCTATTGTTCTGACTAGCATATGATGAAGAATGAAATAAAATACCGCAAAACTGAAGGGTAGGGGGTGCCTAGTGGAATGCTTCTTGAGTAGCAAATACATGATCATGGCTATATTCTTGGGTTCTGTTATACTCAAAATACATACCAGAACAAGATAAGCATACAAAATTTAATTTCAAAATGTAGATCTGCACTCTTAAGGCGGCACTAAACAGTAAGCTAGCTTTGCATGTTTTTGGCCGGGTAGAAATTGAGCATTTTAGTAGATACAAGATGTTTTAAGAGCTTTTTGGACTGTAAATAATTTATGGAGAATGGTTTTGAGGCTTGATTTTAATAATTTAATGATTTTGTAAAATTTTGACAAGCGCTCAAGTGATCCTGATTGAAGCTTTTGGAAATATTGAGTAAAAATGCGAAACTAGGGCTATTCTGACTTTTCATGGAGATTTGATGCAGAAATCAAGGTGGGTTTTAATTTTGCCATTTTACTCCAAAAAAGTGCTGGCTGACAGCTATATAGCTCATTGGATTTTGATTGCCTAATGGATGAGCTTCAAGAATCTGTGCAGTGTATAGCCCTAGTATTGGCGAGTAATTTTCTGTGGTAGTCTGAACAGTTCCCGAATTGGCGATTTTCAGCATCATTTTCCGACCAATAATGACCCTTAGTTCCATAAGGCCTGTTTTCAAACAGTGATGTATCTATTGGAAGATACTGTTTTTTTGTAATGCCTAGTTAATACAAATCAGAAAATGATATTAATTTGCTTCAGGCTGCTGTGAGGAATTTTTGGGACATCAAATTGTATTTGTAGACAGCAGACAGTTCACCGAGACTCTAATCTACTGTATAGTGCCGCCTTAAGGGGAAATGACATATTATGAAGGTTCTTGGATCAGGCAATTTTGCATCTTTTTAGACAGTTGCATGTCTCAGAAAACCAGATCTTGTCATTTGAAGCATTTTTTTTGCAATTCCTGCTGTCACTCTCCATTCAAAAAGGGGAGGTAATTCAAAATTTAGGAAAATTCAAAATTTGAGATTTGTCCTGGCACCAGTATGCAGTCAGTACTAAAAGCAGTTTATTTGTATCCTTTTCAGCTGGATTTTGTGGAATTAGCATCCCAATTCTGCAAAATATGTCATACAAGTGAATTTGACTCCTATATTGTCTAAATAATGCTATATTTTGTGGCGGCCGGGGCATTTTCTTATTTCTGGATGGCCGGGCATTTTCTTGATGGCCGCCTTGTCGCTTGGGGTTTAATCACATTTTGAGTGCAAAATCTTGTCTGATTCTTGACAGAAAGTGTATTTCAGTGTTGAATGGGACATACAGGCTTGATTCTGGTCAATTATTTCAGTTCAAATCTTGAAAAAACAGATACATGACATGTATGATGCTTGCATATGTGATGGGTTGAATAGAGTTACTTCCCTTGCTGCATATAAATTACTGTAAAAGTGCACTCTGGGTCATATTTGGTCATTTTGTTCATAAATTATAATAGAATTGTACTTGTTGAGTAAATTTATTCTGCAAATATACATGCAAAACTACATTTAGGCTTGTACATTGTGGAATAACAGCCTTTTTGTTG
>CAMXUH010000014.1:0-19571 GCA_947247005.1 Spisula solida | reverse complement strand
AATATATCGTCGGTAGTGTAATACATGAATATGTCGTCGGTAGTGTAATACATGAATGTATCGCCAGTATTGCAATACATGAATGTATCGTCGGTAGTGTAATACATGAATATATCGTCGGTAGTGTAATACATGAATGTATCGCCAGTATTGCAATACATGAATGTATCGTCGGTAGTGTAATAAATGAATATGTCGTCGGCAGTGTAATGCGTGAAAATATCGTCGGTAGTGTAATACATGAATATATCGTCGGCATTGTAATACATGAATATATCGTCGGCATTGTAATACATGAATATATCGTCGGTAGTGTAATACATGAATATGTCGTCGGTAGTGTAATACATGAATGTATCGCCAGTATTGCAATACATGAATGTATCGTCGGTAGTGTAATACATGAATATATCGTCGGTAGTGTAATACATGAATGTATCGCCAGTATTGCAATACATGAATGTATCGTCGGTAGTGTAATAAATGAATATGTCGTCGGCAGTGTAATGCGTGAAAATATCGTCGGTAGTGTAATACATGAATATATCGTCGGCATTGTAATACATGAATATATCGTCGGCATTGTAATACATGAATATATCGTCGGTAGTGTAATACATGAATATGTCGTCGGTAGTGTAATACATGAATGTATCGCCAGTATTGCAATACATGAATGTATCGTCGGTAGTGTAATACATGAATATATCGTCGGTAGTGTAATACATGAATGTATCGCCAGTATTGCAATACATGAATGTATCGTCGGTAGTGTAATAAATGAATATGTCGTCGGCAGTGTAATGCGTGAAAATATCGTCGGTAGTGTAATACATGAATATATCGTCGGCATTGTAATACATGAATATATCGTCGGCATTGTAATACATGAATATATCGTCGGTAGTGTAATACATGAATATGTCGTCGGTAGTGTAATACATGAATGTATCGCCAGTATTGCAATACATGAATGTATCGTCGGTAGTGTAATACATGAATATATCGTCGGTAGTGTAATACATGAATGTATCGCCAGTATTGCAATACATGAATGTATCGTCGGTAGTGTAATAAATGAATATGTCGTCGGCAGTGTAATGCGTGAAAATATCGTCGGTAGTGTAATACATGAATATATCGTCGGCATTGTAATACATGAATATATCGTCGGCATTGTAATACATGAATATATCGTCGGTAGTGTAATACATGAATATGTCGTCGGTAGTGTAATACATGAATGTATCGCCAGTATTGCAATACATGAATGTATCGTCGGTAGTGTAATACATGAATATATCGTCGGTAGTGTAATACATGAATGTATCGCCAGTATTGCAATACATGAATGTATCGTCGGTAGTGTAATAAATGAATATGTCGTCGGCAGTGTAATGCGTGAAAATATCGTCGGTAGTGTAATACATGAATATATCGTCGGCATTGTAATACATGAATATATCGTCGGCATTGTAATACATGAATATATCGTCGGTAGTGTAATACATGAATATGTCGTCGGTAGTGTAATACATGAATGTATCGCCAGTATTGCAATACATGAATGTATCGTCGGTAGTGTAATACATGAATATATCGTCGGTAGTGTAATACATGAATGTATCGCCAGTATTGCAATACATGAATGTATCGTCGGTAGTGTAATAAATGAATATGTCGTCGGCAGTGTAATGCGTGAAAATATCGTCGGTAGTGTAATACATGAATATATCGTCGGCATTGTAATACATGAATATATCGTCGGCATTGTAATACATGAATATATCGTCGGTAGTGTAATACATGAATATGTCGTCGGTAGTGTAATACATGAATGTATCGCCAGTATTGCAATACATGAATGTATCGTCGGTAGTGTAATACATGAATATATCGTCGGTAGTGTAATACATGAATGTATCGCCAGTATTGCAATACATGAATGTATCGTCGGTAGTGTAATAAATGAATATGTCGTCGGCAGTGTAATGCGTGAAAATATCGTCGGTAGTGTAATACATGAATATATCGTCGGCATTGTAATACATGAATATATCGTCGGCATTGTAATACATGAATATATCGTCGGTAGTGTAATACATGAATATGTCGTCGGTAGTGTAATACATGAATGTATCGCCAGTATTGCAATACATGAATGTATCGTCGGTAGTGTAATACATGAATATATCGTCGGTAGTGTAATACATGAATGTATCGCCAGTATTGCAATACATGAATGTATCGTCGGTAGTGTAATAAATGAATATGTCGTCGGCAGTGTAATGCGTGAAAATATCGTCGGTAGTGTAATACATGAATATATCGTCGGCATTGTAATACATGAATATATCGTCGGCATTGTAATACATGAATATATCGTCGGTAGTGTAATACATGAATATGTCGTCGGTAGTGTAATACATGAATGTATCGCCAGTATTGCAATACATGAATGTATCGTCGGTAGTGTAATACATGAATATATCGTCGGTAGTGTAATACATGAATGTATCGCCAGTATTGCAATACATGAATGTATCGTCGGTAGTGTAATAAATGAATATGTCGTCGGCAGTGTAATGCGTGAAAATATCGTCGGTAGTGTAATACATGAATATATCGTCGGCATTGTAATACATGAATATATCGTCGGCATTGTAATACATGAATATATCGTCGGTAGTGTAATACATGAATATGTCGTCGGTAGTGTAATACATGAATGTATCGCCAGTATTGCAATACATGAATGTATCGTCGGTAGTGTAATACATGAATATATCGTCGGTAGTGTAATACATGAATGTATCGCCAGTATTGCAATACATGAATGTATCGTCGGTAGTGTAATAAATGAATATGTCGTCGGCAGTGTAATGCGTGAAAATATCGTCGGTAGTGTAATACATGAATATATCGTCGGCATTGTAATACATGAATATATCGTCGGCATTGTAATACATGAATATATCGTCGGTAGTGTAATACATGAATATGTCGTCGGTAGTGTAATACATGAATGTATCGCCAGTATTGCAATACATGAATGTATCGTCGGTAGTGTAATACATGAATATATCGTCGGTAGTGTAATACATGAATGTATCGCCAGTATTGCAATACATGAATGTATCGTCGGTAGTGTAATAAATGAATATGTCGTCGGCAGTGTAATGCGTGAAAATATCGTCGGTAGTGTAATACATGAATATATCGTCGGCATTGTAATACATGAATATATCGTCGGCATTGTAATACATGAATATATCGTCGGTAGTTGTAATACATGAATATGTCGTCGGTAGTGTAATACATGAATGTATCGCCAGTATTGCAATACATGAATGTATCGTCGGTAGTGTAATACATGAATATATCGTCGGTAGTGTAATACATGAATGTATCGCCAGTATTGCAATACATGAATGTATCGTCGGTAGTGTAATAAATGAATATGTCGTCGGCAGTGTAATGCGTGAAAATATCGTCGGTAGTGTAATACATGAATATATCGTCGGCATTGTAATACATGAATATATCGTCGGCATTGTAATACATGAATATATCGTCGGTAGTGTAATACATGAATATGTCGTCGGTAGTGTAATACATGAATGTATCGCCAGTATTGCAATACATGAATGTATCGTCGGTAGTGTAATACATGAATATATCGTCGGTAGTGTAATACATGAATGTATCGCCAGTATTGCAATACATGAATGTATCGTCGGTAGTGTAATAAATGAATATGTCGTCGGCAGTGTAATGCGTGAAAATATCGTCGGTAGTGTAATACATGAATATATCGTCGGCATTGTAATACATGAATATATCGTCGGCATTGTAATACATGAATATATCGTCGGTAGTGTAATACATGAATATGTCGTCGGTAGTGTAATACATGAATGTATCGCCAGTATTGCAATACATGAATGTATCGTCGGTAGTGTAATACATGAATATATCGTCGGTAGTGTAATACATGAATGTATCGCCAGTATTGCAATACATGAATGTATCGTCGGTAGTGTAATAAATGAATATGTCGTCGGCAGTGTAATGCGTGAAAATATCGTCGGTAGTGTAATACATGAATATATCGTCGGCATTGTAATACATGAATATATCGTCGGCATTGTAATACATGAATATATCGTCGGTAGTGTAATACATGAATATGTCGTCGGTAGTGTAATACATGAATGTATCGCCAGTATTGCAATACATGAATGTATCGTCGGTAGTGTAATACATGAATATATCGTCGGTAGTGTAATACATGAATGTATCGCCAGTATTGCAATACATGAATGTATCGTCGGTAGTGTAATAAATGAATATGTCGTCGGCAGTGTAATGCGTGAAAATATCGTCGGTAGTGTAATACATGAATATATCGTCGGCATTGTAATACATGAATATATCGTCGGCATTGTAATACATGAATATATCGTCGGTAGTGTAATACATGAATATGTCGTCGGTAGTGTAATACATGAATGTATCGCCAGTATTGCAATACATGAATGTATCGTCGGTAGTGTAATACATGAATATATCGTCGGTAGTGTAATACATGAATGTATCGCCAGTATTGCAATACATGAATGTATCGTCGGTAGTGTAATAAATGAATATGTCGTCGGCAGTGTAATGCGTGAAAATATCGTCGGTAGTGTAATACATGAATATATCGTCGGCATTGTAATACATGAATATATCGTCGGCATTGTAATACATGAATATATCGTCGGTAGTGTAATACATGAATATGTCGTCGGTAGTGTAATACATGAATGTATCGCCAGTATTGCAATACATGAATGTATCGTCGGTAGTGTAATACATGAATATATCGTCGGTAGTGTAATACATGAATGTATCGCCAGTATTGCAATACATGAATGTATCGTCGGTAGTGTAATAAATGAATATGTCGTCGGCAGTGTAATGCGTGAAAATATCGTCGGTAGTGTAATACATGAATATATCGTCGGCATTGTAATACATGAATATATCGTCGGCATTGTAATACATGAATATATCGTCGGTAGTGTAATACATGAATATGTCGTCGGTAGTGTAATACATGAATGTATCGCCAGTATTGCAATACATGAATGTATCGTCGGTAGTGTAATACATGAATATATCGTCGGTAGTGTAATACATGAATGTATCGCCAGTATTGCAATACATGAATGTATCGTCGGTAGTGTAATAAATGAATATGTCGTCGGCAGTGTAATGCGTGAAAATATCGTCGGTAGTGTAATACATGAATATATCGTCGGCATTGTAATACATGAATATATCGTCGGCATTGTAATACATGAATATATCGTCGGTAGTGTAATACATGAATATGTCGTCGGTAGTGTAATACATGAATGTATCGCCAGTATTGCAATACATGAATGTATCGTCGGTAGTGTAATACATGAATATATCGTCGGTAGTGTAATACATGAATGTATCGCCAGTATTGCAATACATGAATGTATCGTCGGTAGTGTAATAAATGAATATGTCGTCGGCAGTGTAATCGTGAAAATATCGTCGGTAGTGTAATACATGAATATATCGTCGGCATTGTAATACATGAATATATCGTCGGCATTGTAATACATGAATATATCTTCGGTAGTGTAATACATGAATATGTCGTCGGTAGTGTAATACATGAATGTATCGCCAGTATTGCAATACATGAATGTATCGTCGGTAGTGTAATACATGAATATATCGTCGGTAGTGTAATACATGAATGTATCGCCAGTATTGCAATACATGAATGTATCGTCGGTAGTGTAATAAATGAATATGTCGTCGGCAGTGTAATGCGTGAAAATATCGTCGGTAGTGTAATACATGAATATATCGTCGGCATTGTAATACATGAATATATCGTCGGCATTGTAATACATGAATATATCGTCGGTAGTGTAATACATGAATATGTCGTCGGTAGTGTAATACATGAATGTATCGCCAGTATTGCAATACATGAATGTATCGTCGGTAGTGTAATACATGAATATATCGTCGGTAGTGTAATACATGAATGTATCGCCAGTATTGCAATACATGAATGTATCGTCGGTAGTGTAATAAATGAATATGTCGTCGGCAGTGTAATGCGTGAAAATATCGTCGGTAGTGTAATACATGAATATATCGTCGGCATTGTAATACATGAATATATCGTCGGCATTGTAATACATGAATATATCGTCGGTAGTGTAATACATGAATATGTCGTCGGTAGTGTAATACATGAATGTATCGCCAGTATTGCAATACATGAATGTATCGTCGGTAGTGTAATACATGAATATATCGTCGGAAGTGTAATACATGAATGTATCGCCAGTATTGCAATACATGAATGTATCGTCGGTAGTGTAATAAATGAATATGTCGTCGGCAGTGTAATGCGTGAAAATATCGTCGGGTAGTGTAATACATGAATATATCGTCGGCATTGTAATACATGAATATATCGTCGGCATTGTAATACATGAATATATCGTCGGTAGTGTAATACATGAATATGTCGTCGGTAGTGTAATACATGAATGTATCGCCAGTATTGCAATACATGAATGTATCGTCGGTAGTGTAATACATGAATATATCGTCGGTAGTGTAATACATGAATGTATCGCCAGTATTGCAATACATGAATGTATCGTCGGTAGTGTAATAAATGAATATGTCGTCGGCAGTGTAATGCGTGAAAATATCGTCGGTAGTGTAATACATGGAATATATCGTCGGCATTGTAATACATGAATATATCGTCGGCATTGTAATACATGAATATATCGTCGGTAGTGTAATACATGAATATGTCGTCGGTAGGTGTAATACATGAATGTATCGCCAGTATTGCAATACATGAATGTATCGTCGGTAGTGTAATACATGAATATATCGGTCGGTAGTGTAATACATGAATGTATCGCCAGTATTGCAATACATGAATGTATCGTCGGTAGTGTAATAAATGAATATGTCGTCGGCAGTGTAATGCGTGAAAATATCGTCGGTAGTGTAATACATGAATATATCGTCGGCATTGTAATACATGAATATATCGTCGGCATTGTAATACATGAATATATCGTCGGTAGTGTAATACATGAATATGTCGTCGGTAGTGTAATACATGAATGTATCGCCAGTATTGCAATACATGAATGTATCGTCGGTAGTGTAATACATGAATATATCGTCGGTAGTGTAATACATGAATGTATCGCCAGTATTGCAATACATGAATGTATCGTCGGTAGTGTAATAAATGAATATGTCGTCGGCAGTGTAATGCGTGAAAATATCGTCGGTAGTGTAATACATGAATATATCGTCGGCATTGTAATACATGAATATATCGTCGGCATTGTAATACATGAATATATCGTCGGTAGTGTAATACATGAATATGTCGTCGGTAGTGTAATACATGAATGTATCGCCAGTATTGCAATACATGAATGTATCGTCGGTAGTGTAATACATGAATATATCGTCGGTAGTGTAATACATGAATGTATCGCCAGTATTGCAATACATGAATGTATCGTCGGTAGTGTAATAAATGAATATGTCGTCGGCAGTGTAATGCGTGAAAATATCGTCGGTAGTGTAATACATGAATATATCGTCGGCATTGTAATACATGAATATATCGTCGGCATTGTAATACATGAATATATCGTCGGTAGTGTAATACATGAATATGTCGTCGTAGTGTAATACATGAATGTATCGCCAGTATTGCAATACATGAATGTATCGTCGGTAGTGTAATACATGAATATATCGTCGGTAGTGTAATACATGAATGTATCGCCAGTATTGCAATACATGAATGTATCGTCGGTAGTGTAATAAATGAATATGTCGTCGGCAGTGTAATGCGTGAAAATATCGTCGGTAGTGTAATACATGAATATATCGTCGGCATTGTAATACATGAATATATCGTCGGCATTGTAATACATGAATATATCGTCGTAGTGTAATACATGAATATGTCGTCGGTAGTGTAATACATGAATGTATCGCCAGTATTGCAATACATGAATGGTATCGTCGGTAGTGTAATACATGAATATATCGTCGGTAGTGTAATACATGAATGTATCGCCAGTATTGCAATACATGAATGTATCGTCGGTAGTGTAATAAATGAATATGTCGTCGGCAGTGTAATGCGTGAAAATATCGTCGGTAGTGTAATACATGAATATATCGTCGGCATTGTAATACATGAATATATCGTCGGCATTGTAATACATGAATATATCGTCGGTAGTGTAATACATGAATATGTCGTCGGTAGTGTAATTACATGAATGTATCGCCAGTATTGCAATACATGAATGTATCGTCGGTAGTGTAATACATGAATATATCGTCGGTAGTGTAATACATGAATGTATCGCCAGTATTGCAATACATGAATGTATCGTCGGTAGTGTAAATGAATATGTCGTCGGCAGTGTAATGCGTGAAAATATCGTCGGTAGTGTAATACATGAATATATCGTCGGCATTGTAATACATGAATATATCGTCGGCATTGTAATACATGAATATATCGTCGGTAGTGTAATACATGAATATGTCGTCGGTAGTGTAATACATGAATGTATCGCCAGTATTGCAATACATGAATGTATCGTCGGTAGTGTAATACATGAATATATCGTCGGTAGTGTAATACATGAATGTATCGCCAGTATTGCAATACATGAATGTATCGTCGGTAGTGTAATAAATGAATATGTCGTCGGCAGTGTAATGCGTGAAAATATCGTCGGTAGTGTAATACATGAATATATCGTCGGCATTGTAATACATGAATATATCGTCGGCATTGTAATACATGAATATATCGTCGGTAGTGTAATACATGAATATGTCGTCGGTAGTGTAATACATGAATGTATCGCCAGTATTGCAATACATGAATGTATCGTCGGTAGTGTAATACATGAATATATCGTCGGTAGTGTAATACATGAATGTATCGCCAGTATTGCAATACATGAATGTATCGTCGGTAGTGTAATAAATGAATATGTCGTCGGCAGTGTAATGCGTGAAAATATCGTCGGTAGTGTAATACATGAATATATCGTCGGCATTGTAATACATGAATATATCGTCGGCATTGTAATACATGAATATATCGTCGGTAGTGTAATACATGAATATGTCGTCGGTAGTGTAATACATGAATGTATCGCCAGTATTGCAATACATGAATGTATCGTCGGTAGTGTAATACATGAATATATCGTCGGTAGTGTAATACATGAATGTATCGCCAGTATTGCAATACATGAATGTATCGTCGGTAGTGTAATAAATGAATATGTCGTCGGCAGTGTAATGCGTGAAAATATCGTCGGTAGTGTAATACATGAATATATCGTCGGCATTGTAATACATGAATATATCGTCGGCATTGTAATACATGAATATATCGTCGGTAGTGTAATACATGAATATGTCGTCGGTAGTGTAATACATGAATGTATCGCCAGTATTGCAATACATGAATGTATCGTCGGTAGTGTAATACATGAATATATCGTCGGTAGTGTAATACATGAATGTATCGCCAGTATTGCAATACATGAATGTATCGTCGGTAGTGTAATAAATGAATATGTCGTCGGCAGTGTAATGCGTGAAAATATCGTCGGTAGTGTAATACATGAATATATCGTCGGCATTGTAATACATGAATATATCGTCGGCATTGTAATACATGAATATATCGTCGGTAGTGTAATACATGAATATGTCGTCGGTAGTGTAATACATGAATGTATCGCCAGTATTGCAATACATGAATGTATCGTCGGTAGTGTAATACATGAATATATCGTCGGTAGTGTAATACATGAATGTATCGCCAGTATTGCAATACATGAATGTATCGTCGGTAGTGTAATAAATGAATATGTCGTCGGCAGTGTAATGCGTGAAAATATCGTCGGTAGTGTAATACATGAATATATCGTCGGCATTGTAATACATGAATATATCGTCGGCATTGTAATACATGAATATATCGTCGGTAGTGTAATACATGAATATGTCGTCGGTAGTGTAATACATGAATGTATCGCCAGTATTGCAATACATGAATGTATCGTCGGTAGTGTAATACATGAATATATCGTCGGTAGTGTAATACATGAATGTATCGCCAGTATTGCAATACATGAATGTATCGTCGGTAGTGTAATAAATGAATATGTCGTCGGCAGTGTAATGCGTGAAAATATCGTCGGTAGTGTAATACATGAATATATCGTCGGCATTGTAATACATGAATATATCGTCGGCATTGTAATACATGAATATATCGTCGGTAGTGTAATACATGAATATGTCGTCGGTAGTGTAATACATGAATGTATCGCCAGTATTGCAATACATGAATGTATCGTCGGTAGTGTAATACATGAATATATCGTCGGTAGTGTAATACATGAATGTATCGCCAGTATTGCAATACATGAATGTATCGTCGGTAGTGTAATACATGAATATGTCGTCGGCAGTGTAATGCGTGAAAATATCGTCGGTAGTGTAATACATGAATATATCGTCGGCATTGTAATACATGAATATATCGTCGGCATTGTAATACATGAATATATCGTCGGTAGTGTAATACATGAATATGTCGTCGGTAGTGTAATACATGAATGTATCGCCAGTATTGCAATACATGAATGTATCGTCGGTAGTGTAATACATGAATATATCGTCGGTAGTGTAATACATGAATGTATCGCCAGTATTGCAATACATGAATGTATCGTCGGTAGTGTAATAAATGAATATGTCGTCGGCAGTGTAATGCGTGAAAATATCGTCGGTAGTGTAATACATGAATATATCGTCGGCATTGTAATACATGAATATATCGTCGGCATTGTAATACATGAATATATCGTCGGTAGTGTAATACATGAATATGTCGTCGGTAGTGTAATACATGAATGTATCGCCAGTATTGCAATACATGAATGTATCGTCGGTAGTGTAATACATGAATATATCGTCGGTAGTGTAATACATGAATGTATCGCCAGTATTGCAATACATGAATGTATCGTCGGTAGTGTAATAAATGAATATGTCGTCGGCAGTGTAATGCGTGAAAATATCGTCGGTAGTGTAATACATGAATATATCGTCGGCATTGTAATACATGAATATATCGTCGGCATTGTAATACATGAATATATCGTCGGTAGTGTAATACATGAATATGTCGTCGGTAGTGTAATACATGAATGTATCGCCAGTATTGCAATACATGAATGTATCGTCGGTAGTGTAATACATGAATATATCGTCGGTAGTGTAATACATGAATGTATCGCCAGTATTGCAATACATGAATGTATCGTCGGTAGTGTAATAAATGAATATGTCGTCGGCAGTGTAATGCGTGAAAATATCGTCGGTAGTGTAATACATGAATATATCGTCGGCATTGTAATACATGAATATATCGTCGGCATTGTAATACATGAATATATCGTCGGTAGTGTAATACATGAATATGTCGTCGGTAGTGTAATACATGAATGTATCGCCAGTATTGCAATACATGAATGTATCGTCGGTAGTGTAATACATGAATATATCGTCGGTAGTGTAATACATGAATGTATCGCCAGTATTGCAATACATGAATGTATCGTCGGTAGTGTAATAAATGAATATGTCGTCGGCAGTGTAATGCGTGAAAATATCGTCGGTAGTGTAATACATGAATATATCGTCGGCATTGTAATACATGAATATATCGTCGGCATTGTAATACATGAATATATCGTCGGTAGTGTAATACATGAATATGTCGTCGGTAGTGTAATACATGAATGTATCGCCAGTATTGCAATACATGAATGTATCGTCGGTAGTGTAATACATGAATATATCGTCGGTAGTGTAATACATGAATGTATCGCCAGTATTGCAATACATGAATGTATCGTCGGTAGTGTAATAAATGAATATGTCGTCGGCAGTGTAATGCGTGAAAATATCGTCGGTAGTGTAATACATGAATATATCGTCGGCATTGTAATACATGAATATATCGTCGGCATTGTAATACATGAATATATCGTCGGTAGTGTAATACATGAATATGTCGTCGGTAGTGTAATACATGAATGTATCGCCAGTATTGCAATACATGAATGTATCGTCGGTAGTGTAATACATGAATATATCGTCGGTAGTGTAATACATGAATGTATCGCCAGTATTGCAATACATGAATGTATCGTCGGTAGTGTAATAAATGAATATGTCGTCGGCAGTGTAATGCGTGAAAATATCGTCGGTAGTGTAATACATGAATATATCGTCGGCATTGTAATACATGAATATATCGTCGGCATTGTAATACATGAATATATCGTCGGTAGTGTAATACATGAATATGTCGTCGGTAGTGTAATACATGAATGTATCGCCAGTATTGCAATACATGAATGTATCGTCGGTAGTGTAATACATGAATATATCGTCGGTAGTGTAATACATGAATGTATCGCCAGTATTGCAATACATGAATGTATCGTCGGTAGTGTAATAAATGAATATGTCGTCGGCAGTGTAATGCGTGAAAATATCGTCGGTAGTGTAATACATGAATATATCGTCGGCATTGTAATACATGAATATATCGTCGGCATTGTAATACATGAATATATCGTCGGTAGTGTAATACATGAATATGTCGTCGGTAGTGTAATACATGAATGTATCGCCAGTATTGCAATACATGAATGTATCGTCGGTAGTGTAATACATGAATATATCGTCGGTAGTGTAATACATGAATGTATCGCCAGTATTGCAATACATGAATGTATCGTCGGTAGTGTAATAAATGAATATGTCGTCGGCAGTGTAATGCGTGAAAATATCGTCGGTAGTGTAATACATGAATATATCGTCGGCATTGTAATACATGAATATATCGTCGGCATTGTAATACATGAATATATCGTCGGTAGTGTAATACATGAATATGTCGTCGGTAGTGTAATACATGAATGTATCGCCAGTATTGCAATACATGAAATGTATCGTCGGTAGTGTAATACATGAATATATCGTCGGTAGTGTAATACATGAATGTATCGCCAGTATTGCAATACATGAATGTATCGTCGGTAGTGTAATAAATGAATATGTCGTCGGCAGTGTAATGCGTGAAAATATCGTCGGTAGTGTAATACATGAATATATCGTCGGCATTGTAATACATGAATATATCGTCGGCATTGTAATACATGAATATATCGTCGGTAGTGTAATACATGAATATGTCGTCGGTAGTGTAATACATGAATGTATCGCCAGTATTGCAATACATGAATGTATCGTCGGTAGTGTAATACATGAATATATCGTCGGTAGTGTAATACATGAATGTATCGCCAGTATTGCAATACATGAATGTATCGTCGGTAGTGTAATAAATGAATATGTCGTCGGCAGTGTAATGCGTGAAAATATCGTCGGTAGTGTAATACATGAATATATCGTCGGCATTGTAATACATGAATATATCGTCGGCATTGTAATACATGAATATATCGTCGGTAGTGTAATACATGAATATGTCGTCGGTAGTGTAATACATGAATGTATCGCCAGTATTGCAATACATGAATGTATCGTCGGTAGTGTAATACATGAATATATCGTCGGTAGTGTAATACATGAATGTATCGCCAGTATTGCAATACATGAATGTATCGTCGGTAGTGTAATAAATGAATATGTCGTCGGCAGTGTAATGCGTGAAAATATCGTCGGTAGTGTAATACATGAATATATCGTCGGCATTGTAATACATGAATATATCGTCGGCATTGTAATACATGAATATATCGTCGGTAGTGTAATACATGAATATGTCGTCGGTAGTGTAATACATGAATGTATCGCCAGTATTGCAATACATGAATGTATCGTCGGTAGTGTAATACATGAATATATCGTCGGTAGTGTAATACATGAATGTATCGCCAGTATTGCAATACATGAATGTATCGTCGGTAGTGTAATAAATGAATATGTCGTCGGCAGTGTAATGCGTGAAAATATCGTCGGTAGTGTAATACATGAATATATCGTCGGCATTGTAATACATGAATATATCGTCGGCATTGTAATACATGAATATATCGTCGGTAGTGTAATACATGAATATGTCGTCGGTAGTGTAATACATGAATGTATCGCCAGTATTGCAATACATGAATGTATCGTCGGTAGTGTAATACATGAATATATCGTCGGTAGTGTAATACATGAATGTATCGCCAGTATTGCAATACATGAATGTATCGTCGGTAGTGTAATAAATGAATATGTCGTCGGCAGTGTAATGCGTGAAAATATCGTCGGTAGTGTAATACATGAATATATCGTCGGCATTGTAATACATGAATATATCGTCGGCATTGTAATACATGAATATATCGTCGGTAGTGTAATACATGAATATGTCGTCGGTAGTGTAATACATGAATGTATCGCCAGTATTGCAATACATGAATGTATCGTCGGTAGTGTAATACATGAATATATCGTCGGTAGTGTAATACATGAATGTATCGCCAGTATTGCAATACATGAATGTATCGTCGGTAGTGTAATAAATGAATATGTCGTCGGCAGTGTAATGCGTGAAAATATCGTCGGTAGTGTAATACATGAATATATCGTCGGCATTGTAATACATGAATATATCGTCGGCATTGTAATACATGAATATATCGTCGGTAGTGTAATACATGAATATGTCGTCGGTAGTGTAATACATGAATGTATCGCCAGTATTGCAATACATGAATGTATCGTCGGTAGTGTAATACATGAATATATCGTCGGTAGTGTAATACATGAATGTATCGCCAGTATTGCAATACATGAATGTATCGTCGGTAGTGTAATAAATGAATATGTCGTCGGCAGTGTAATGCGTGAAAATATCGTCGGTAGTGTAATACATGAATATATCGTCGGCATTGTAATACATGAATATATCGTCGGCATTGTAATACATGAATATATCGTCGGTAGTGTAATACATGAATATGTCGTCGGTAGTGTAATACATGAATGTATCGCCAGTATTGCAATACATGAATGTATCGTCGGTAGTGTAATACATGAATATATCGTCGGTAGTGTAATACATGAATGTATCGCCAGTATTGCAATACATGAATGTATCGTCGGTAGTGTAATAAATGAATATGTCGTCGGCAGTGTAATGCGTGAAAATATCGTCGGTAGTGTAATACATGAATATATCGTCGGCATTGTAATACATGAATATATCGTCGGCATTGTAATACATGAATATATCGTCGGTAGTGTAATACATGAATATGTCGTCGGTAGTGTAATACATGAATGTATCGCCAGTATTGCAATACATGAATGTATCGTCGGTAGTGTAATACATGAATATATCGTCGGTAGTGTAATACATGAATGTATCGCCAGTATTGCAATACATGAATGTATCGTCGGTAGTGTAATAAATGAATATGTCGTCGGCAGTGTAATGCGTGAAAATATCGTCGGTAGTGTAATACATGAATATATCGTCGGCATTGTAATACATGAATATATCGTCGGCATTGTAATACATGAATATATCGTCGGTAGTGTAATACATGAATATGTCGTCGGTAGTGTAATACATGAATGTATCGCCAGTATTGCAATACATGAATGTATCGTCGGTAGTGTAATACATGAATATATCGTCGGTAGTGTAATACATGAATGTATCGCCAGTATTGCAATACATGAATGTATCGTCGGTAGTGTAATAAATGAATATGTCGTCGGCAGTGTAATGCGTGAAAATATCGTCGGTAGTGTAATACATGAATATATCGTCGGCATTGTAATACATGAATATATCGTCGGCATTGTAATACATGAATATATCGTCGGTAGTGTAATACATGAATATGTCGTCGGTAGTGTAATACATGAATGTATCGCCAGTATTGCAATACATGAATGTATCGTCGGTAGTGTAATACATGAATATATCGTCGGTAGTGTAATACATGAATGTATCGCCAGTATTGCAATACAAGAATGTATCGTCGGTAGTGTAATAAATGAATATGTCGTCGGCAGTGTAATGCGTGAAAATATCGTCGGTAGTGTAATACATGAATATATCGTCGGCATTGTAATACATGAATATATCGTCGGCATTGTAATACATGAATATATCGTCGGTAGTGTAATACATGAATATGTCGTCGGTAGTGTAATACATGAATGTATCGCCAGTATTGCAATACATGAATGTATCGTCGGTAGTGTAATACATGAATATATCGTCGGTAGTGTAATACATGAATGTATCGCCAGTATTGCAATACATGAATGTATCGTCGGTAGTGTAATAAATGAATATGTCGTCGGCAGTGTAATGCGTGAAAATATCGTCGGTAGTGTAATACATGAATATATCGTCGGCATTGTAATACATGAATATATCGTCGGCATTGTAATACATGAATATATCGTCGGTAGTGTAATACATGAATATGTCGTCGGTAGTGTAATACATGAATGTATCGCCAGTATTGCAATACATGAATGTATCGTCGGTAGTGTAATACATGAATATATCGTCGGTAGTGTAATACATGAATGTATCGCCAGTATTGCAATACATGAATGTATCGTCGGTAGTGTAATAAATGAATATGTCGTCGGCAGTGTAATGCGTGAAAATATCGTCGGTAGTGTAATACATGAATATATCGTCGGCATTGTAATACATGAATATATCGTCGGCATTGTAATACATGAATATATCGTCGGTAGTGTAATACATGAATATGTCGTCGGTAGTGTAATACATGAATGTATCGCCAGTATTGCAATACATGAATGTATCGTCGGTAGTGTAATACATGAATATATCGTCGGTAGTGTAATACATGAATGTATCGCCAGTATTGCAATACATGAATGTATCGTCGGTAGTGTAATAAATGAATATGTCGTCGGCAGTGTAATGCGTGAAAATATCGTCGGTAGTGTAATACATGAATATATCGTCGGCATTGTAATACATGAATATATCGTCGGCATTGTAATACATGAATATATCGTCGGTAGTGTAATACATGAATATGTCGTCGGTAGTGTAATACATGAATGTATCGCCAGTATTGCAATACATGAATGTATCGTCGGTAGTGTAATACATGAATATATCGTCGGTAGTGTAATACATGAATGTATCGCCAGTATTGCAATACATGAATGTATCGTCGGTAGTGTAATAAATGAATATGTCGTCGGCAGTGTAATGCGTGAAAATATCGTCGGTAGTGTAATACATGAATATATCGTCGGCATTGTAATACATGAATATATCGTCGGCATTGTAATACATGAATATATCGTCGGTAGTGTAATACATGAATATGTCGTCGGTAGTGTAATACATGAATGTATCGCCAGTATTGCAATACATGAATGTATCGTCGGTAGTGTAATACATGAATATATCGTCGGTAGTGTAATACATGAATGTATCGCCAGTATTGCAATACATGAATGTATCGTCGGTAGTGTAATAAATGAATATGTCGTCGGCAGTGTAATGCGTGAAAATATCGTCGGTAGTGTAATACATGAATATATCGTCGGCATTGTAATACATGAATATATCGTCGGCATTGTAATACATGAATATATCGTCGGTAGTGTAATACATGAATATGTCGTCGGTAGTGTAATACATGAATGTATCGCCAGTATTGCAATACATGAATGTATCGTCGGTAGTGTAATACATGAATATATCGTCGGTAGTGTAATACATGAATGTATCGCCAGTATTGCAATACATGAATGTATCGTCGGTAGTGTAATAAATGAATATGTCGTCGGCAGTGTAATGCGTGAAAATATCGTCGGTAGTGTAATACATGAATATATCGTCGGCATTGTAATACATGAATATATCGTCGGCATTGTAATACATGAATATATCGTCGGTAGTGTAATACATGAATATGTCGTCGGTAGTGTAATACATGAATGTATCGCCAGTATTGCAATACATGAATGTATCGTCGGTAGTGTAATACATGAATATATCGTCGGTAGTGTAATACATGAATGTATCGCCAGTATTGCAATACATGAATGTATCGTCGGTAGTGTAATAAATGAATATGTCGTCGGCAGTGTAATGCGTGAAAATATCGTCGGTAGTGTAATACATGAATATATCGTCGGCATTGTAATACATGAATATATCGTCGGCATTGTAATACATGAATATATCGTCGGTAGTGTAATACATGAATATGTCGTCGGTAGTGTAATACATGAATGTATCGCCAGTATTGCAATACATGAATGTATCGTCGGTAGTGTAATACATGAATATATCGTCGGTAGTGTAATACATGAATGTATCGCCAGTATTGCAATACATGAATGTATCGTCGGTAGTGTAATAAATGAATATGTCGTCGGCAGTGTAATGCGTGAAAATATCGTCGGTAGTGTAATACATGAATATATCGTCGGCATTGTAATACATGAATATATCGTCGGCATTGTAATACATGAATATATCGTCGGTAGTGTAATACATGAATATGTCGTCGGTAGTGTAATACATGAATGTATCGCCAGTATTGCAATACATGAATGTATCGTCGGTAGTGTAATACATGAATATATCGTCGGTAGTGTAATACATGAATGTATCGCCAGTATTGCAATACATGAATGTATCGTCGGTAGTGTAATAAATGAATATGTCGTCGGCAGTGTAATGCGTGAAAATATCGTCGGTAGTGTAATACATGAATATATCGTCGGCATTGTAATACATGAATATATCGTCGGCATTGTAATACATGAATATATCGTCGGTAGTGTAATACATGAATATGTCGTCGGTAGTGTAATACATGAATGTATCGCCAGTATTGCAATACATGAATGTATCGTCGGTAGTGTAATACATGAATATATCGTCGGTAGTGTAATACATGAATGTATCGCCAGTATTGCAATACATGAATGTATCGTCGGTAGTGTAATAAATGAATATGTCGTCGGCAGTGTAATGCGTGAAAATATCGTCGGTAGTGTAATACATGAATATATCGTCGGCATTGTAATACATGAATATATCGTCGGCATTGTAATACATGAATATATCGTCGGTAGTGTAATACATGAATATGTCGTCGGTAGTGTAATACATGAATGTATCGCCAGTATTGCAATACATGAATGTATCGTCGGTAGTGTAATACATGAATATATCGTCGGTAGTGTAATACATGAATGTATCGCCAGTATTGCAATACATGAATGTATCGTCGGTAGTGTAATAAATGAATATGTCGTCGGCAGTGTAATGCGTGAAAATATCGTCGGTAGTGTAATACATGAATATATCGTCGGCATTGTAA
>CAMXUH010000012.1:0-11263 GCA_947247005.1 Spisula solida | reverse complement strand
ATTTCAAGCTCTAGAGACCTACGTAGTAATTAGCACAAAAAAGGAACGATTAGAACAGTGACCTTTTCTAGTTTTCCGAGATGCGATCAGTGCATGGGAACGTTGCCACAGTGTCGTTGGTGGCGAGCTGCTTTTTACTTTGATCGCTCCATATACTGGAATTCAGCCATAGCCACAGCTTTGTCCTCACCGCGGCACCAGTTACCATAAAACGCGGGAAACCTATCGTTCCGTAGCTATACAACTAAGTCGATGTATTGCTTATGTGAAAGTTTATTCGGTGGTCTAGCACCCTGAACCATGAACCAACCAGAAACTATGCAAAATGACGACAAATTAAAACCTCACGATGTTACACCTATATGTGGAATCGCCTTCTTGCTCTAGAAAGCACTTCAATGGAAGGTTATATATAAAGTTAAGTATGACACTTTAAAACATTAATGGCTCTTAATGAACTTAACAACCAAAGAATCCCTAGTTGCGGTTGTACTGAGACCAGTTTGTTAACGTCAAAGACTACTGCAACAACTACAGTATGGCAGGTTGGTAGTGTCACACAAACATTCTGGCGTAAATAACCGGCTCGATGTCTGAGTATATATAACAAGGCGAATTCTACAGAAACTTAGAATAAAGACACGATACAGAATGAAGTAGTTTAAAGTGAATTAAGTTCGAACTTTGCCTGAAAAAATATTTTTGTCCGAATAATGTGGATTCGGTCGCGTACTCGCGTAAAGATAGCTACGAGCCTTATGTCCAATTTATTTAAACTGGTGCTGGTGCATCACATACATCAATAAGTATTCATGTTGTGTCTGTTCACGTGTGGATAGAGGGTGGTACCAAGGGGTGATGTAGAAATTTTGGCAAATGTTTGGCTATCTCCTGAACTGAGACAAGTACAGCACGCCATATGCGCCAGTCAATATTTTGCCAGCCCGGGGGTTCGAGGGCGGGCGACCCAGGGTGAATTAGACATTTTCATTTTTTGATGTCTAAATTCCCACCCAGGAGGCAATGCTAACTGTCTATATCAAACCGTGGGAATAATCATCCGGGTACTTTAATAAAAACACAAATAAAAGTATCACAGTTGTTATCGAGATGTCGACATTCCCTAACGAAAGTCTATTTCCCGGGACTCGGAGTCGATAAGGTCGTCTTATTCCGCCTGTCGGGAAGATTCTTCAGTCTAATTATCCCTGTATCACCGCCCCGGGCGGGCATAATATTGACTGGTGCATAAGGGGAGCGAGCGACTAAGAGACTTGTCAAACTAGAATACACCACCCTCAAATGACTGAATATACAGAGAAATACATATATGTGTGTTAAGGGCCACTGGGCGTATGAAATATACCAGATTTATGTAGCGCCCTTTTCATGCTAATGCACGTTCAAAGGCACTTTACATGATTGTGTTTCAGCCACAAGGGTGCAGGTGCATCCTCTACCAGTGCAGATACAGCATAATCTGACCAGAGGGACATACTGAGAGAAAGCCCCTGAAGGGAGAGAGATACATTAGATACAGACATGTCCGGCGCTGCAGAAGTGCTCATAGCTCTTATTTCGAATAGACAGCCTGATTATAGCACCGATACACAGTTTCCTGGCACTTCCAGATACTTTGCAGACCACACGGTCAGATATAGCGGGAACTATTATAAATAGTTCAGAAAATGTCAAGTTCCGATGCCAGGGATTGAAACCACGACCTCTGGATTGACAGCCCAGTGCGTTACCACAAGGATATTTAGACATTCATCCGGGATGTATACATACATTCAATGATCAAGTAGATCTACGTATAATGAACTGTTCATTTTTTCATGACCACAGTGCGTGGCCAATTTGCGGGGATTTGACCCTCTGTATGCCCATGGGGACCGGGATTTTACCAGGGATTGAAAAAAGCAAAAGTAAAAAAAATGCCATTTCCCAGGGTGGAGGTTGTGGTGCATTACCTCTATAGAACAACACCATTAATTTTGTGAACACACTAAGTATGGTTGATGTACAGAAAGTGTTTTACATAATGATATGAGTGGGCCCGGTCTCCCGAAGCATCTCAAGTAGAAATATCATCTCAATTAAGATTTTGCTCAAATCAGAGTCAGAATTTGAGATAAATTTAATATTCGAGATTTTTAAATTTTACAGTAATAAACTGTTATGTGATGAGAATTTTGAGTCTAGCCTCCCATGGATGTTATATAAAAGATACATGACCATATTTGAAATGAGATTTGTCTCAGTTTGAGATGTAAAGGAGATCGGGACCTGATTGTTTCTATGTGGAAGGCCGCTCTGGAGCGCGCTTATGTGGATAGGTTGCACTAATCTATACTACCTACGTGTATGTAATCATGTATTGATTCGTTTCCCGTTTTACGACATCCTTAAATTCATGAAAATGAAATACCCCGGGAATGAAAAGTAGCGTCAAATCCTGTAGTCTTGGGAAGAAACTTAGCACGACCAGCCCCCAATCTCCCGCAGCATCTCAAGTAGAAAACTCAGCACAAATTGAGATTTTGCTCAAATCAGAGTCTGAATTTTTGATAGATCTGAAGTTTAAGCTCTTGAAAGTTGACTGTAATAATTTAACTCAGAATGGTGTTTCTGTGCTGTGATACCAAGTTTGAGCCCAGACTCTCATGGAAATTACCTCAAAGACACATGCCAATATTTTAGATGAGATTAAGCTCAAATTGAGATGCTTAGGGAGATCGGGGGCTGTAAACCCTCTTTCACAATTATGGAGCGGTCGCTATTGCCGTACTTCCGTCGTATGTACGGTTGGCTCGGATTTTTAATGACAATAATTGTGGATATTGTGAAATATTCTTACGGCGGACATGCGATAGCAATGTATACGATAATCAGTTACGAGTCAGTACTATTCGTGTACACATCAGTTCAAATTTATTATTTACAAGATGGTTGAGCAGGCGGCTAGGAGTTCGATCCACACGGTCTCTTATACGTTGATAGAATGAGGCGTGTCATGAATACATAGTAATGTTCTGTAATTTTAGCTGTCCTACGGGTATTTACGTAATGCGTAGAACGAATTATATAGATCTAAATATTAATTGCTGTTTGCCTTCATTGACTGCTGGTCATTGAATTATGCTAGAAATAGTATAATGTTGACACATCTGTAGATATGTAGATCTACAAGAATAATCTCTAATACGAAGATCAACACTGATATTTCCCGTCGCAAGATGTAGAATACCCGTATCATACCCGGCAACTTCAAGGCGTGTGTGCATAACACCAAGCCTTGCTACGCCCCTGGAACTAATTTAATTGGTCACTCCATGGATGTTTAGATTTATTTACCCTCGCCACTGGGATAACCCATATGGGCGAGCATAAAGGTCACACCTAGTTCATCATCATGTTCTTAACATGAATATATTGATATGCTTAAATTTGGATAGATATGAGCCTCATAATGTTTTTCCTTGTATCTAAAATAACCGCATGTTTTTCTTTTATAGCTGTTTTTAATTTGTTATACTATTTACAATTGTTTGTCGGAAAAAAACTTTTAGCTTGTGTTACTATGTATATTAAATACGACGTAAAATAAATGTTCTTGTATCATGTAATGATGTAGATCTTGTATGTAATATTCTTAACAGACCTATATGAAAGTTTACAAAGCGCACCAGAAGTGATTTTCACGACAAGAATATATTATGGACACCGTCGATTCGCCAAACAGGATACCGTTTCGTAGCGAATTGTTCGAAACGAGTCATAATTATACGGGAATAATATTTATTTTTGCATTTAAAGGCATAAAAAAGTTCATTTACGGTAAACATACAATAAAATGCAATAATGTGGGTGAAATTAGAACAACTTAATGTATATTTGGGTAATATTTGGGTGACTATGGGCGTATTTGGGTTTTTCGTAGTGTTTATTTACCGAAAAAAACTTACTATTTTACATTTTTTATTCCCTAAACTGCGTAATTTAGTTTATTTAGGCTTAATTGTTAATAAAATGCATATATTTGGGTAAAACTTGGGTATATTTGGGTATATTTGGGTGTATTTGGGTATATTTGGGTGTATTTGGGTATATTTGGGTATTTCGTGCCGCCGGTCACGCCGCAATTGGATACTAGTACTCAACACAACAAAATTCACACAGTCAATATCATATTGGGTTTGCTGTACCAATTAATACACCCAATCAACGGTATTTGTGGAATTCAGTTCGGGCCATTTGGGTATGTATCATCCCCAAATACACCCATATGACATTCTCATAACCCATTAAGTCACACACGTCCCTATAGTGAAGTAACCACTAAATGATACACCCATTTCAGGCCATTTGGTGTACACACCAACACCACATACACCAAACCAATGCCCTAACGGATTCTCACCACCACAAAATAAACCCAATCAATGCCCTATTGGGTACTCATAAGCACCTGATACTCCCATTCAATGTTCTATTGGGTACTTACGTCCACCTTATACACCCATTCAATGCCCTATGGGATACTCGCCACCACCTAATAAACTCATTCAATACCCTATGGGGTACTCCCCACCACCTATTACACTCATTGAATGCCCTATGGGGTACTCACCACCACCTAATACACCCATTCAATGCCCTATGGGGTACTCCCCACCACCTAATACTCTCATGCAATGCCCTATGGGGTACTCCCCACCACCTAATACACCCATTCAATGCCATATGGGGTGCTGGCCACCACCTAATACACTCATTGAATGCCCTATGGGGTACTCGCCACCACCTAATAAACTCATTCAATACCCTATGGGGTACTCCCCACCACCTATTACACTCATTGAATGCCCTATGGGGTACTCCCCACCACCTAATACACCCATTCAATGCCCTATGGGGTACTCCCCACCACCTAATACTCTCATGCAATGCCCTATGGGGTACTCCCCACCACCTAATACACCCATTCAATGCCCTATGGGGTGCTGGCCACCCCCTAATACACTCATCCAATGCCCTATGGGGTACTCGCCACCACCTAATACACCCATTCAATGCCCTATGGGGTACTCGCCACCACCTAATCTTATACACCCATTCAATGTCCTATGGGGAACTTGCAATGGTAATAATCTAAACCAATCAAGGCACTATAGTGAAATTTCCACCTCCTTATACACCCATTTCAGGCCATTTTGGCTACCCATCAACAACAAAAACAACAATATACACCCATTCAGATCCCTATGGGATACTCACCGCCATCAAATAAACCAATTCAATGCCATATTGGCCAGTATTGGGAACGCACCACCACAAAATACTCCTACTTAATGTCTTGTGTTGTACTCTAAACAACCAAGTACACTCCACGTAACACAGTGTGAAGACATATTGGGTACTCACCACCACCAAATACACCCGTTCAAACCGCCAAGAATCCCCCATTTCAGTGCAATATAGGGTACTTATTACCACCCAATACACCAATTCAATGCCCTATGTGGTACTCGCCACTATCTAGTACACCCATGTCAGACAATATAGGGTTACAACAAACACCAAACAAATGCCCCATGTAGCACTCACCACAACCAAATACACCATTCAATTCCCTATGGGATACTCACCGCCACCAAATAAACCAATTCAATGCACTATTGGCCAGTATTGGGTACGCACCACCACAAAATACACCTACTTAATGTCTTGTGTTGTACTCTTAACAACCAAGTACACTCCACGTAACACAGTGTGAAGACATATTGGGTACTCACCACCACCAAAGTCTTTTGGGGTATGTACAACCATATTATACACCCATTTCACGCCATATAGGGCACTAACCGCTAAGAATCCCCCATTTCAGTGAAATATAGGGTACTTATTACCACCTAATACACCAATTCAATGCTCTATGGGGAAATAACCTACACTAAATATACTCATTCAAGGCCCTATAGTGAGTTCACCACCACCTAATACACAATTTAAGGCCATTTGGGGTACCCACCAACACCAAAATACACACATCCAATGTCCTATGGGGTAATCATCATCACTAAGTAAAGTTAATAAACCCACTCAATGTCCTTATAGAAACTCACTCATTCAATGTCATATGGGTTACTCCAAACCACAAAGTACACCCACACATGTCGCATCGGGTACTCATCACCACCGATACTCCCATTCAAAGTCCTAGGGGGTATGTACCACCACCTTACACGGCCTCACGGGCCACATGGAGCACTATATACCAAACATATACTAATTCAGTGCAGTAAGGGGTATTCATCACGTGACTCAATACACCCATTCAATGCCTTATATCATACTCACCACCATCTAAAACACTAATTTCAATATGGGGTACCCACCACCACCACCTAAAATGCATATAAAGTGTCCTATGTGGTATGCACCACCACCTGATACATTCATTTTAGGCTATATGGGACATAACCACCAAACAATACACAGATTCAATGTCATATGAGGTATTCTTCACCATCTAATAATCCCAATGACCAATATGGTACACACCACCATCTAATATACCAAGTTCAAGCCTTAATGGGTACCCACCACAACCAAATACACCAATTCAATGCTATAAAGGGAACTGCACAAAATCCATCTATTCAATGCCCACTGCATATATTCACCACCACCAAATACGCGTACACCCATTCAATGATCTACTAGTATGTGGTACAATTACCACCAGGAATCGTATTTTTCATTTATTTTTCATACTTTGACCTTGACATGACCTTGAACTTTTTTCAAAGTGGTCAATGTAGTATGCTTATTAAATGCACAGTAGCAAATGAGTTTTTTGCATGCTAACATGTATCTTTACAGCCATGTATGATACTGTCTCATAGTAATTTGAACATACTTTATATGGATTGACCATTAATGGCGGCCATCTTGGATTTCCTAGTCCTCACCACCCTTTTACAATGCATGACATCAGGTCTATACACTAATTTATAGTCACATAAGGACATTTTGGTATGAATAAGTTCTTGTTCTACTTTTGTGGTCACCTTACCTGAAAAACAACTGTTTAATCCTGCTTAATGCTATACAAGGGGCATTATATATTACGGCGGCCATCTTGGACGCCATCTTGGATTTTTCTGGTGAATTTTAGACATGAATAAAATTTTTGAATGCCAATATAGATGTATCATAATAATAAACATTTTGTTAACAGATATCTGTTGTAAACCTTTCAGAATACATGAGTGCATATTTCTTGTATAAAATAGTGGGTGGGGTAAGGAAAGCACATAGTACAAGATATACTGTATATCTCCATTATTTGAATGCCAATGTGTTTCAAAGTAGTTTTATTTAAACTGTTGAATGTAAACCTTCATTTAAATGATCAATTTGGATAGTTTTTGTAAATAAATGCTATACAAACAAAGAAGATACCAGGTGAAAACGCGTTTTAAGTCATTTTTACATTGGTTTTACCTGTAAATGACCTTGACATTGACCTTTGAAGATTCTAAAAATATTTTAGTTAAAAAGTGTTTTGCTGTGTTTATAACAATTAAGTAAAGTTATTTCAAAAAGTTTCATCATATTACTGATATTTTCATAACATTAATATTAAGCTAATACTGTCAAAAAGACGGCCATCTTGGACGCCATCTTGGATATCTCGGAACGCCACCACTTTTGGCAATTTATGCCGGTAGTCTTAGATACTATGGACTTACCCGAACATTTTGGTATATGACATGTCTTGTTAACAGACAGGTCCTACCTACTCCTAAAATAGAGGACTTTTTTGGCAATAGTCACCCTACCAATAGGTTAATGAAAGGTTTGTATCCACTCAATAAACTGCCGGAGGGCACATTAGATATGAATAGGGGATATTGCCTATAGCGTTAGCTCGGCAGAGTAAAACATAACTGTGCGAGGTGTTCCGATTGCCTCGCCTCTTTTTGATGCTGTTTTCTACGAGGAAATAGTTTGACTCCCTGTATATTCAATATTCAATATATGACAGATATATTCTGGTATATACATTGTATGTTTTGCACAAGGTGTTCATTGCGTTGAACTCTTCTAAGGTCTCACTGTACTTTACCATGATAACAAACATGGTCATGCAAGCACGAGCGCAAATATTGTCCTAAATCACTCACCTGAGTATCATATCTTTCTTAGCAATGTCAATATTGACCGATCTGGGGAAGATTTTTCTCGTACACCGCAAAACTTGTTCTCCTGACGAAGTCAGTTTTTTACTCCATTGTAATTTGAAGTTTAAAAGTTGACATTTTGGCAGATAACATAATATCGGCTTTCCGGTAGTTTTAGCCCAGGGCTGGTATTCACAAAGCTTCTTAGATAAAAATATATCTTAAATATCCTATAAATTGCTTAGTTATGATAAAATTTGTCTTAAGTTTAATTCATTTCTAAGTCGCTATTCACAACATATCTTAAACTTAAGATATTCTTAAATAGCCACTTTTTGTCATAAATATCCATTTTCAACTAAGAAATGTGCCTATATTTAAGATACGTACATGTATAGGTATCTTACTATTTAAGAAATTTCTAAGATGAAAATAGGAGTTTTTTATTATGTGTTTAAAACCGGTTTTAAAGCTTGGAAATCATCAAGCAATGGGTAACAATGAAGAACCGCTCTATTATACGTATTAAATCATTCTTTTAGACCAAAAAACTTAGCAATTTATCAAATCGTCATGCAAACGCCCAGTTCAAGGGAAATAACCCGGTGTCGCATCCGCCTAAAGCGAAAGTAGAAGGTTAGGTGGAAACTCCGGACACAGGTTTTCGGAATTCGGGATTATTGATGCATACATGTTTAATCATGTATAGTCTCAAATATCCACATTTTGCAGTTATAACACACAGTTAATCAGAAATAGATATGTTGCTAAATTCATCGTGCATTATATGTAATTTACAAAGTGTAAATAAGTATATAAGAATGATCACGCTACAATAATAGCTGGCTAACACAAAGTAGGCCTATAGTAGATCAATAACACTAATGTTTTATTACGCATTTTAAAACGCAATATCTTTCGTTGAATTATATTATCAAACATGTCAATTTTGTCAGCAAACACTTATACCTTGGTCACATTTATGCTACGAGATATACACGAGCTGACTTTTGCAAACTAGTAATCCTACGACGTCCATAAGCCAATGTGGATATGGTAGACTACCGATCTTATTAATTCGTATATCAGTGAAAATGTTTCACCGAACTCCCGGGTTGTACACGTATTCGCGCGGATTTCGAAGTCGGGAACATCTCGTACGGGTCTCATACCGACATCAAACGAGCTAAGTATGATATCCGTACGGATTTGAACACTAATAGGCTTGTCGATGCTCGCATGCCTTATCGAAAAGTACTCACACGGACACTGTCTGACCACCATATGGCTATCATAGGAGTGTCTTGCAAGTGCTTTACGAACCTAAAAGCTCCGGACGGGTTCCGCACACTTTGGCTGTGTTATTGTTCGAAGGCGCGGTGGTGACTTCATAGTTCATGCTTCATGCTTCACATTTCGAACTGCATGTCTAATATTGCTTTATGGTTCATATGTTAAATGTAAACACCCGTACATAGTTCACCCTTCATATTTCATACTCCAAAGTTCATACTCCAAGTTCACACTCCACAGTTCATACTCCACAGTTCACACTCCATAGTTCGCACTCCACAGTTCATACTCCACATTTCACACTCCACGCTCCACAGTTCGCACTTAATAGTTCACATTCCTTATTCCATTGTTCACATTGCACACTTCATAGTTCACACTCCATAGCTCACAGTTCACACTTCATAGGCAAAACTTAAAAGTTCCTTTATTCATCGTCTGTTTAAAGTTTTATTTTAATTACTTGTACTGTATAATTACAGTTTTGATAATGATAAATATATCAATAATATGTGTACATATGACTGTATATAGGTGCATAGCCCTAGGCTTAATGGGTATATCATCGGAAAATAAAGTTATTATTATTATTATTTATGATTTGTAATATCGTTGTGAATATTTATTAGTCTCTTATAATTCTGTATTACAATGGTCACATAATAATGTTTCTGTGATATATAATGTGATTGATAGACATACACATGTACATTGTCAAATGAGTTGCCACAATTTAATACAAGTGCCATACAAGGCTGAAATTTTGATGACATTGTTGACGGCATCATTGGTTTTGTAGATACATTGCTTATATTCTTACATGTTTTTTTTCTGGCAGAAAGTCGATTATATTCAGTTTTCATAAGTTTTCACAACGCACTAGATAAAGTTTATGATAACGTTTACAGTATTGAACCAGGAAACGGAACGTGCGATGGTCATGTGATGGACGAACAATGGACGTGCGATGGTCGTGCGATTGTCGCATGTCATACGCACGGCATTCTTGCGGACATTCATTAGCGTACGACAATCGCACGACGCACGTACGACGTTTGCACGATACTCGTAAAAATATGGCGTTCGACAACTGTTCATCGTAGGGATGCTGTGTGTCAACGCAGAGCCGTCGTGCGTCCGATGTACGACTATTGTGACCGCGCCACAAAATTACAATTTCCAGACATATGCCGATGAATTTCGATGTAGATTCGGAAGCGTCGGGAGATGAAGAAATTCCTACGAATATTGTGAAAGGGAGTTAAACTTTTGTAGAGAGTTATTACTGTCTCACCTATACCTTATACAGCTTAAAATACTCGCAAAACGGCTTTAACCTCTTCCTTCTAGATACTTGTTCATTACATTAACAGTGACATTTAAGAAGAGATCCCACATAGGATGTATGTAAAAACTTACAACTATTACTGGCTGACATATACAATACAACTGCATATAGCATTTGTACATTATATAAGAAATCAGAACAGTGATTCATTATTCGTCTCTCTGAGTGGAGGCGGTGGGCGACCCAGGGGGAATTAGACATTTTCGATTTTTTGATGTATAAATCCCCACCCTGGAGACAATGCTCACTGTCTAAATCCCGACCGTGGGGCATAGTTTTTCATCCAGGTACTTTAATAAAAACACGTATAAAAGTAGGCCTATCGATGTCGCCTTTCGTGATGTCAACATTCCCGGACCAAAGTCTGTTTCACGGGACTCGGAGTCGATAAGATTATCAAATTTCCGACTGTCGGGAAGATTCGTTTGTC
>CAMXUH010000011.1:0-16066 GCA_947247005.1 Spisula solida | reverse complement strand
CCCGCATGGACCGCTTTTTTTTTTCCAAAAAATAAATTAAAGCTTTTTTCAATATATTATTAACGAATTTTAGTGCATATCAGTGGTGTCGTGCCAATTATAGCCATGTTCCATGAAGACCTAGAAAAGAACAGAACATGTGTTCTATTTTTAGCATTCTATTTTTAGAATAATCTAATCTATTTTTAGAATTCTATTTTTAGAATTCTATTTTAGAACATCAGGCAATACAAGGTCACACGAGATAGATAGGGACATGAAGTGATGCGACAAGTAAAATAAGTTGATGAATTAAAACTCGAAAAACTATCGTTTTACAATAACTGAAGCAGATTGATCGTGACGTCATTCTGGCTAGACATAAAGCGAGCCGCCTTTGAAAAGATTTCTATAGCCGAGTTCGCACCCCCTTTCATCCATTGTCCGAAATTAACAAAGCGAATGTACGTATGGTGTGACGTAGATACGAACTATGAGTGAGATGTTTTTCTATGCATTGTTTAGAATTAATTGGTATGACGTACATCGTTTCGATTGTTCTATCAAAATAATTTAAATCCTCCATGTTCTTTTTCGTGTACAAACTATTGCGAAATTCAAGCACAACTAATTTAGTTTAAAAACATTATACATTTGCAATACACTATAAACATGCATAACTTCAATAGTATATATCGCTTATTAATATGACATGCTAAATTGTATCACCAAGGCTGATAACATACTAGTCTGGCTCCCGTTCCTAAAATCTTACACTTCATTAGATAAGGACCGGCATCATCCATTTAAAATCGATTCTACTACCGATAAAACGAGATGGCTGGTGTACATAAGTGTATATAGGCATTTTTAAATAATCTCCCCAAAACGTTTGTTCTTTTGGTGTCGTTTCGATAAGACTTCGTATATCAATTGAAAATGTATTGCCTTTCCAACTACACAGGTTTCATCAAAACGACACCACAAATATGTACTAAACAACGTAAAATTAATTATGAAAACAATGTGTATTGTTCGCCGGGGATAACTCTAGCTCGCCTTATCAATAATAAACAAACAAAGCAAATTATAAACACTGCACGGTCAAATGGCCGCCAGTTATCAGTGTAGATTTAAAGAGTATATCATTAAAAGTGTATATGCTCAAGATTGAACAAAAATGAATATCGAAAATGTATTTAATTTTCATTTTTTAATTTGTAAACAAAGGCTAGTGTTATCTCCGGCGAACTATAGCAGCATATACCTATATAGTGCATATAAACACAAATTTATCAATTGTCCGGTTAGCTCAATCGGTAGAGCGTTTGGCTAGTAGTCACAATGCTATAGGTTCGGATCCCGCATGGACCGCTTTTTTTTTTCCAAAAAATAAATTAAAGCTTTTTTCAATATATTATTAACGAATTTTAGTGCATATCAGTGGTGTCGTGCCAATTATAGCCATGTTCCATGAAGACCTAGAAAAGAACAGAACATGTGTTCTATTTTTAGCATTCTATTTTTAGAATAATCTAATCTATTTTTAGAATTCTATTTTTAGAATTCTATTTTAGAACATCAGGCAATACAAGGTCACACGAGATAGATAGGGACATGAAGTGATGCGACAAGTAAAATAAGTTGATGAATTAAAACTCGAAAAACTATCGTTTTACAATAACTGAAGCAGATTGATCGTGACGTCATTCTGGCTAGACATAAAGCGAGCCGCCTTTGAAAAGATTTCTATAGCCGAGTTCGCACCCCCTTTCATCCATTGTCCGAAATTAACAAAGCGAATGTACGTATGGTGTGACGTAGATACGAACTATGAGTGAGATGTTTTTCTATGCATTGTTTAGAATTAATTGGTATGACGTACATCGTTTCGATTGTTCTATCAAAATAATTTAAATCCTCCATGTTCTTTTTCGTGTACAAACTATTGCGAAATTCAAGCACAACTAATTTAGTTTAAAAACATTATACATTTGCAATACACTATAAACATGCATAACTTCAATAGTATATATCGCTTATTAATATGACATGCTAAATTGTATCACCAAGGCTGATAACATACTAGTCTGGCTCCCGTTCCTAAAATCTTACACTTCATTAGATAAGGACCGGCATCATCCATTTAAAATCGATTCTACTACCGATAAAACGAGATGGCTGGTGTACATAAGTGTATATAGGCATTTTTAAATAATCTCCCCAAAACGTTTGTTCTTTTGGTGTCGTTTCGATAAGACTTCGTATATCAATTGAAAATGTATTGCCTTTCCAACTACACAGGTTTCATCAAAACGACACCACAAATATGTACTAAACAACGTAAAATTAATTATGAAAACAATGTGTATTGTTCGCCGGGGATAACTCTAGCTCGCCTTATCAATAATAAACAAACAAAGCAAATTATAAACACTGCACGGTCAAATGGCCGCCAGTTATCAGTGTAGATTTAAAGAGTATATCATTAAAAGTGTATATGCTCAAGATTGAACAAAAATGAATATCGAAAATGTATTTAATTTTCATTTTTTAATTTGTAAACAAAGGCTAGTGTTATCTCCGGCGAACTATAGCAGCATATACCTATATAGTGCATATAAACACAAATTTATCAATTGTCCGGTTAGCTCAATCGGTAGAGCGTTTGGCTAGTAGTCACAATGCTATAGGTTCGGATCCCGCATGGACCGCTTTTTTTTTTCCAAAAAATAAATTAAAGCTTTTTTCAATATATTATTAACGAATTTTAGTGCATATCAGTGGTGTCGTGCCAATTATAGCCATGTTCCATGAAGACCTAGAAAAGAACAGAACATGTGTTCTATTTTTAGCATTCTATTTTTAGAATAATCTAATCTATTTTTAGAATTCTATTTTTAGAATTCTATTTTAGAACATCAGGCAATACAAGGTCACACGAGATAGATAGGGACATGAAGTGATGCGACAAGTAAAATAAGTTGATGAATTAAAACTCGAAAAACTATCGTTTTACAATAACTGAAGCAGATTGATCGTGACGTCATTCTGGCTAGACATAAAGCGAGCCGCCTTTGAAAAGATTTCTATAGCCGAGTTCGCACCCCCTTTCATCCATTGTCCGAAATTAACAAAGCGAATGTACGTATGGTGTGACGTAGATACGAACTATGAGTGAGATGTTTTTCTATGCATTGTTTAGAATTAATTGGTATGACGTACATCGTTTCGATTGTTCTATCAAAATAATTTAAATCCTCCATGTTCTTTTTCGTGTACAAACTATTGCGAAATTCAAGCACAACTAATTTAGTTTAAAAACATTATACATTTGCAATACACTATAAACATGCATAACTTCAATAGTATATATCGCTTATTAATATGACATGCTAAATTGTATCACCAAGGCTGATAACATACTAGTCTGGCTCCCGTTCCTAAAATCTTACACTTCATTAGATAAGGACCGGCATCATCCATTTAAAATCGATTCTACTACCGATAAAACGAGATGGCTGGTGTACATAAGTGTATATAGGCATTTTTAAATAATCTCCCCAAAACGTTTGTTCTTTTGGTGTCGTTTCGATAAGACTTCGTATATCAATTGAAAATGTATTGCCTTTCCAACTACACAGGTTTCATCAAAACGACACCACAAATATGTACTAAACAACGTAAAATTAATTATGAAAACAATGTGTATTGTTCGCCGGGGATAACTCTAGCTCGCCTTATCAATAATAAACAAACAAAGCAAATTATAAACACTGCACGGTCAAATGGCCGCCAGTTATCAGTGTAGATTTAAAGAGTATATCATTAAAAGTGTATATGCTCAAGATTGAACAAAAATGAATATCGAAAATGTATTTAATTTTCATTTTTTAATTTGTAAACAAAGGCTAGTGTTATCTCCGGCGAACTATAGCAGCATATACCTATATAGTGCATATAAACACAAATTTATCAATTGTCCGGTTAGCTCAATCGGTAGAGCGTTTGGCTAGTAGTCACAATGCTATAGGTTCGGATCCCGCATGGACCGCTTTTTTTTTTCCAAAAAATAAATTAAAGCTTTTTTCAATATATTATTAACGAATTTTAGTGCATATCAGTGGTGTCGTGCCAATTATAGCCATGTTCCATGAAGACCTAGAAAAGAACAGAACATGTGTTCTATTTTTAGCATTCTATTTTTAGAATAATCTAATCTATTTTTAGAATTCTATTTTTAGAATTCTATTTTAGAACATCAGGCAATACAAGGTCACACGAGATAGATAGGGACATGAAGTGATGCGACAAGTAAAATAAGTTGATGAATTAAAACTCGAAAAACTATCGTTTTACAATAACTGAAGCAGATTGATCGTGACGTCATTCTGGCTAGACATAAAGCGAGCCGCCTTTGAAAAGATTTCTATAGCCGAGTTCGCACCCCCTTTCATCCATTGTCCGAAATTAACAAAGCGAATGTACGTATGGTGTGACGTAGATACGAACTATGAGTGAGATGTTTTTCTATGCATTGTTTAGAATTAATTGGTATGACGTACATCGTTTCGATTGTTCTATCAAAATAATTTAAATCCTCCATGTTCTTTTTCGTGTACAAACTATTGCGAAATTCAAGCACAACTAATTTAGTTTAAAAACATTATACATTTGCAATACACTATAAACATGCATAACTTCAATAGTATATATCGCTTATTAATATGACATGCTAAATTGTATCACCAAGGCTGATAACATACTAGTCTGGCTCCCGTTCCTAAAATCTTACACTTCATTAGATAAGGACCGGCATCATCCATTTAAAATCGATTCTACTACCGATAAAACGAGATGGCTGGTGTACATAAGTGTATATAGGCATTTTTAAATAATCTCCCCAAAACGTTTGTTCTTTTGGTGTCGTTTCGATAAGACTTCGTATATCAATTGAAAATGTATTGCCTTTCCAACTACACAGGTTTCATCAAAACGACACCACAAATATGTACTAAACAACGTAAAATTAATTATGAAAACAATGTGTATTGTTCGCCGGGGATAACTCTAGCTCGCCTTATCAATAATAAACAAACAAAGCAAATTATAAACACTGCACGGTCAAATGGCCGCCAGTTATCAGTGTAGATTTAAAGAGTATATCATTAAAAGTGTATATGCTCAAGATTGAACAAAAATGAATATCGAAAATGTATTTAATTTTCATTTTTTAATTTGTAAACAAAGGCTAGTGTTATCTCCGGCGAACTATAGCAGCATATACCTATATAGTGCATATAAACACAAATTTATCAATTGTCCGGTTAGCTCAATCGGTAGAGCGTTTGGCTAGTAGTCACAATGCTATAGGTTCGGATCCCGCATGGACCGCTTTTTTTTTTCCAAAAAATAAATTAAAGCTTTTTTCAATATATTATTAACGAATTTTAGTGCATATCAGTGGTGTCGTGCCAATTATAGCCATGTTCCATGAAGACCTAGAAAAGAACAGAACATGTGTTCTATTTTTAGCATTCTATTTTTAGAATAATCTAATCTATTTTTAGAATTCTATTTTTAGAATTCTATTTTAGAACATCAGGCAATACAAGGTCACACGAGATAGATAGGGACATGAAGTGATGCGACAAGTAAAATAAGTTGATGAATTAAAACTCGAAAAACTATCGTTTTACAATAACTGAAGCAGATTGATCGTGACGTCATTCTGGCTAGACATAAAGCGAGCCGCCTTTGAAAAGATTTCTATAGCCGAGTTCGCACCCCCTTTCATCCATTGTCCGAAATTAACAAAGCGAATGTACGTATGGTGTGACGTAGATACGAACTATGAGTGAGATGTTTTTCTATGCATTGTTTAGAATTAATTGGTATGACGTACATCGTTTCGATTGTTCTATCAAAATAATTTAAATCCTCCATGTTCTTTTTCGTGTACAAACTATTGCGAAATTCAAGCACAACTAATTTAGTTTAAAAACATTATACATTTGCAATACACTATAAACATGCATAACTTCAATAGTATATATCGCTTATTAATATGACATGCTAAATTGTATCACCAAGGCTGATAACATACTAGTCTGGCTCCCGTTCCTAAAATCTTACACTTCATTAGATAAGGACCGGCATCATCCATTTAAAATCGATTCTACTACCGATAAAACGAGATGGCTGGTGTACATAAGTGTATATAGGCATTTTTAAATAATCTCCCCAAAACGTTTGTTCTTTTGGTGTCGTTTCGATAAGACTTCGTATATCAATTGAAAATGTATTGCCTTTCCAACTACACAGGTTTCATCAAAACGACACCACAAATATGTACTAAACAACGTAAAATTAATTATGAAAACAATGTGTATTGTTCGCCGGGGATAACTCTAGCTCGCCTTATCAATAATAAACAAACAAAGCAAATTATAAACACTGCACGGTCAAATGGCCGCCAGTTATCAGTGTAGATTTAAAGAGTATATCATTAAAAGTGTATATGCTCAAGATTGAACAAAAATGAATATCGAAAATGTATTTAATTTTCATTTTTTAATTTGTAAACAAAGGCTAGTGTTATCTCCGGCGAACTATAGCAGCATATACCTATATAGTGCATATAAACACAAATTTATCAATTGTCCGGTTAGCTCAATCGGTAGAGCGTTTGGCTAGTAGTCACAATGCTATAGGTTCGGATCCCGCATGGACCGCTTTTTTTTTTCCAAAAAATAAATTAAAGCTTTTTTCAATATATTATTAACGAATTTTAGTGCATATCAGTGGTGTCGTGCCAATTATAGCCATGTTCCATGAAGACCTAGAAAAGAACAGAACATGTGTTCTATTTTTAGCATTCTATTTTTAGAATAATCTAATCTATTTTTAGAATTCTATTTTTAGAATTCTATTTTAGAACATCAGGCAATACAAGGTCACACGAGATAGATAGGGACATGAAGTGATGCGACAAGTAAAATAAGTTGATGAATTAAAACGTGCATATCAGTGGTGTCGTGCCAATTATAGCCATGTTCCATGAAGACCTAGAAAAGAACAGAACATGTGTTCTATTTTTAGCATTCTATTTTTAGAATAATCTAATCTATTTTTAGAATTCTATTTTTAGAATTCTATTTTAGAACATCAGGCAATACAAGGTCACACGAGATAGATAGGGACATGAAGTGATGCGACAAGTAAAATAAGTTGATGAATTAAAACTCGAAAAACTATCGTTTTACAATAACTGAAGCAGATTGATCGTGACGTCATTCTGGCTAGACATAAAGCGAGCCGCCTTTGAAAAGATTTCTATAGCCGAGTTCGCACCCCCTTTCATCCATTGTCCGAAATTAACAAAGCGAATGTACGTATGGTGTGACGTAGATACGAACTATGAGTGAGATGTTTTTCTATGCATTGTTTAGAATTAATTGGTATGACGTACATCGTTTCGATTGTTCTATCAAAATAATTTAAATCCTCCATGTTCTTTTTCGTGTACAAACTATTGCGAAATTCAAGCACAACTAATTTAGTTTAAAAACATTATACATTTGCAATACACTATAAACATGCATAACTTCAATAGTATATATCGCTTATTAATATGACATGCTAAATTGTATCACCAAGGCTGATAACATACTAGTCTGGCTCCCGTTCCTAAAATCTTACACTTCATTAGATAAGGACCGGCATCATCCATTTAAAATCGATTCTACTACCGATAAAACGAGATGGCTGGTGTACATAAGTGTATATAGGCATTTTTAAATAATCTCCCCAAAACGTTTGTTCTTTTGGTGTCGTTTCGATAAGACTTCGTATATCAATTGAAAATGTATTGCCTTTCCAACTACACAGGTTTCATCAAAACGACACCACAAATATTTACTAAACAACGTAAAATTAATTATGAAAACAATGTGTATTGTTCGCCGGGGATAACTCTAGCTCGCCTTATCAATAATAAACAAACAAAGCAAATTATAAACACTGCACGGTCAAATGGCCGCCAGTTATCAGTGTAGATTTAAAGAGTATATCATTAAAAGTGTATATGCTCAAGATTGAACAAAAATGAATATCGAAAATGTATTTAATTTTCATTTTTTAATTTGTAAACAAAGGCTAGTGTTATCTCCGGCGAACTATAGCAGCATATACCTATATAGTGCATATAAACACAAATTTATCAATTGTCCGGTTAGCTCAATCGGTAGAGCGTTTGGCTAGTAGTCACAATGCTATAGGTTCGGATCCCGCATGGACCGCTTTTTTTTTTCCAAAAAATAAATTAAAGCTTTTTTCAATATATTATTAACGAATTTTAGTGCATATCAGTGGTGTCGTGCCAATTATAGCCATGTTCCATGAAGACCTAGAAAAGAACAGAACATGTGTTCTATTTTTAGCATTCTATTTTTAGAATAATCTAATCTATTTTTAGAATTCTATTTTTAGAATTCTATTTTAGAACATCAGGCAATACAAGGTCACACGAGATAGATAGGGACATGAAGTGATGCGACAAGTAAAATAAGTTGATGAATTAAAACTCGAAAAACTATCGTTTTACAATAACTGAAGCAGATTGATCGTGACGTCATTCTGGCTAGACATAAAGCGAGCCGCCTTTGAAAAGATTTCTATAGCCGAGTTCGCACCCCCTTTCATCCATTGTCCGAAATTAACAAAGCGAATGTACGTATGGTGTGACGTAGATACGAACTATGAGTGAGATGTTTTTCTATGCATTGTTTAGAATTAATTGGTATGACGTACATCGTTTCGATTGTTCTATCAAAATAATTTAAATCCTCCATGTTCTTTTTCGTGTACAAACTATTGCGAAATTCAAGCACAACTAATTTAGTTTAAAAACATTATACATTTGCAATACACTATAAACATGCATAACTTCAATAGTATATATCGCTTATTAATATGACATGCTAAATTGTATCACCAAGGCTGATAACATACTAGTCTGGCTCCCGTTCCTAAAATCTTACACTTCATTAGATAAGGACCGGCATCATCCATTTAAAATCGATTCTACTACCGATAAAACGAGATGGCTGGTGTACATAAGTGTATATAGGCATTTTTAAATAATCTCCCCAAAACGTTTGTTCTTTTGGTGTCGTTTCGATAAGACTTCGTATATCAATTGAAAATGTATTGCCTTTCCAACTACACAGGTTTCATCAAAACGACACCACAAATATTTACTAAACAACGTAAAATTAATTATGAAAACAATGTGTATTGTTCGCCGGGGATAACTCTAGCTCGCCTTATCAATAATAAACAAACAAAGCAAATTATAAACACTGCACGGTCAAATGGCCGCCAGTTATCAGTGTAGATTTAAAGAGTATATCATTAAAAGTGTATATGCTCAAGATTGAACAAAAATGAATATCGAAAATGTATTTAATTTTCATTTTTTAATTTGTAAACAAAGGCTAGTGTTATCTCCGGCGAACTATAGCAGCATATACCTATATAGTGCATATAAACACAAATTTATCAATTGTCCGGTTAGCTCAATCGGTAGAGCGTTTGGCTAGTAGTCACAATGCTATAGGTTCGGATCCCGCATGGACCGCTTTTTTTTTTCCAAAAAATAAATTAAAGCTTTTTTCAATATATTATTAACGAATTTTAGTGCATATCAGTGGTGTCGTGCCAATTATAGCCATGTTCCATGAAGACCTAGAAAAGAACAGAACATGTGTTCTATTTTTAGCATTCTATTTTTAGAATAATCTAATCTATTTTTAGAATTCTATTTTTAGAATTCTATTTTAGAACATCAGGCAATACAAGGTCACACGAGATAGATAGGGACATGAAGTGATGCGACAAGTAAAATAAGTTGATGAATTAAAACTCGAAAAACTATCGTTTTACAATAACTGAAGCAGATTGATCGTGACGTCATTCTGGCTAGACATAAAGCGAGCCGCCTTTGAAAAGATTTCTATAGCCGAGTTCGCACCCCCTTTCATCCATTGTCCGAAATTAACAAAGCGAATGTACGTATGGTGTGACGTAGATACGAACTATGAGTGAGATGTTTTTCTATGCATTGTTTAGAATTAATTGGTATGACGTACATCGTTTCGATTGTTCTATCAAAATAATTTAAATCCTCCATGTTCTTTTTCGTGTACAAACTATTGCGAAATTCAAGCACAACTAATTTAGTTTAAAAACATTATACATTTGCAATACACTATAAACATGCATAACTTCAATAGTATATATCGCTTATTAATATGACATGCTAAATTGTATCACCAAGGCTGATAACATACTAGTCTGGCTCCCGTTCCTAAAATCTTACACTTCATTAGATAAGGACCGGCATCATCCATTTAAAATCGATTCTACTACCGATAAAACGAGATGGCTGGTGTACATAAGTGTATATAGGCATTTTTAAATAATCTCCCCAAAACGTTTGTTCTTTTGGTGTCGTTTCGATAAGACTTCGTATATCAATTGAAAATGTATTGCCTTTCCAACTACACAGGTTTCATCAAAACGACACCACAAATATGTACTAAACAACGTAAAATTAATTATGAAAACAATGTGTATTGTTCGCCGGGGATAACTCTAGCTCGCCTTATCAATAATAAACAAACAAAGCAAATTATAAACACTGCACGGTCAAATGGCCGCCAGTTATCAGTGTAGATTTAAAGAGTATATCATTAAAAGTGTATATGCTCAAGATTGAACAAAAATGAATATCGAAAATGTATTTAATTTTCATTTTTTAATTTGTAAACAAAGGCTAGTGTTATCTCCGGCGAACTATAGCAGCATATACCTATATAGTGCATATAAACACAAATTTATCAATTGTCCGGTTAGCTCAATCGGTAGAGCGTTTGGCTAGTAGTCACAATGCTATAGGTTCGGATCCCGCATGGACCGCTTTTTTTTTTCCAAAAAATAAATTAAAGCTTTTTTCAATATATTATTAACGAATTTTAGTGCATATCAGTGGTGTCGTGCCAATTATAGCCATGTTCCATGAAGACCTAGAAAAGAACAGAACATGTGTTCTATTTTTAGCATTCTATTTTTAGAATAATCTAATCTATTTTTAGAATTCTATTTTTAGAATTCTATTTTAGAACATCAGGCAATACAAGGTCACACGAGATAGATAGGGACATGAAGTGATGCGACAAGTAAAATAAGTTGATGAATTAAAACTCGAAAAACTATCGTTTTACAATAACTGAAGCAGATTGATCGTGACGTCATTCTGGCTAGACATAAAGCGAGCCGCCTTTGAAAAGATTTCTATAGCCGAGTTCGCACCCCCTTTCATCCATTGTCCGAAATTAACAAAGCGAATGTACGTATGGTGTGACGTAGATACGAACTATGAGTGAGATGTTTTTCTATGCATTGTTTAGAATTAATTGGTATGACGTACATCGTTTCGATTGTTCTATCAAAATAATTTAAATCCTCCATGTTCTTTTTCGTGTACAAACTATTGCGAAATTCAAGCACAACTAATTTAGTTTAAAAACATTATACATTTGCAATACACTATAAACATGCATAACTTCAATAGTATATATCGCTTATTAATATGACATGCTAAATTGTATCACCAAGGCTGATAACATACTAGTCTGGCTCCCGTTCCTAAAATCTTACACTTCATTAGATAAGGACCGGCATCATCCATTTAAAATCGATTCTACTACCGATAAAACGAGATGGCTGGTGTACATAAGTGTATATAGGCATTTTTAAATAATCTCCCCAAAACGTTTGTTCTTTTGGTGTCGTTTCGATAAGACTTCGTATATCAATTGAAAATGTATTGCCTTTCCAACTACACAGGTTTCATCAAAACGACACCACAAATATGTACTAAACAACGTAAAATTAATTATGAAAACAATGTGTATTGTTCGCCGGGGATAACTCTAGCTCGCCTTATCAATAATAAACAAACAAAGCAAATTATAAACACTGCACGGTCAAATGGCCGCCAGTTATCAGTGTAGATTTAAAGAGTATATCATTAAAAGTGTATATGCTCAAGATTGAACAAAAATGAATATCGAAAATGTATTTAATTTTCATTTTTTAATTTGTAAACAAAGGCTAGTGTTATCTCCGGCGAACTATAGCAGCATATACCTATATAGTGCATATAAACACAAATTTATCAATTGTCCGGTTAGCTCAATCGGTAGAGCGTTTGGCTAGTAGTCACAATGCTATAGGTTCGGATCCCGCATGGACCGCTTTTTTTTTTCCAAAAAATAAATTAAAGCTTTTTTCAATATATTATTAACGAATTTTAGTGCATATCAGTGGTGTCGTGCCAATTATAGCCATGTTCCATGAAGACCTAGAAAAGAACAGAACATGTGTTCTATTTTTAGCATTCTATTTTTAGAATAATCTAATCTATTTTTAGAATTCTATTTTTAGAATTCTATTTTAGAACATCAGGCAATACAAGGTCACACGAGATAGATAGGGACATGAAGTGATGCGACAAGTAAAATAAGTTGATGAATTAAAACTCGAAAAACTATCGTTTTACAATAACTGAAGCAGATTGATCGTGACGTCATTCTGGCTAGACATAAAGCGAGCCGCCTTTGAAAAGATTTCTATAGCCGAGTTCGCACCCCCTTTCATCCATTGTCCGAAATTAACAAAGCGAATGTACGTATGGTGTGACGTAGATACGAACTATGAGTGAGATGTTTTTCTATGCATTGTTTAGAATTAATTGGTATGACGTACATCGTTTCGATTGTTCTATCAAAATAATTTAAATCCTCCATGTTCTTTTTCGTGTACAAACTATTGCGAAATTCAAGCACAACTAATTTAGTTTAAAAACATTATACATTTGCAATACACTATAAACATGCATAACTTCAATAGTATATATCGCTTATTAATATGACATGCTAAATTGTATCACCAAGGCTGATAACATACTAGTCTGGCTCCCGTTCCTAAAATCTTACACTTCATTAGATAAGGACCGGCATCATCCATTTAAAATCGATTCTACTACCGATAAAACGAGATGGCTGGTGTACATAAGTGTATATAGGCATTTTTAAATAATCTCCCCAAAACGTTTGTTCTTTTGGTGTCGTTTCGATAAGACTTCGTATATCAATTGAAAATGTATTGCCTTTCCAACTACACAGGTTTCATCAAAACGACACCACAAATATGTACTAAACAACGTAAAATTAATTATGAAAACAATGTGTATTGTTCGCCGGGGATAACTCTAGCTCGCCTTATCAATAATAAACAAACAAAGCAAATTATAAACACTGCACGGTCAAATGGCCGCCAGTTATCAGTGTAGATTTAAAGAGTATATCATTAAAAGTGTATATGCTCAAGATTGAACAAAAATGAATATCGAAAATGTATTTAATTTTCATTTTTTAATTTGTAAACAAAGGCTAGTGTTATCTCCGGCGAACTATAGCAGCATATACCTATATAGTGCATATAAACACAAATTTATCAATTGTCCGGTTAGCTCAATCGGTAGAGCGTTTGGCTAGTAGTCACAATGCTATAGGTTCGGATCCCGCATGGACCGCTTTTTTTTTTCCAAAAAATAAATTAAAGCTTTTTTCAATATATTATTAACGAATTTTAGTGCATATCAGTGGTGTCGTGCCAATTATAGCCATGTTCCATGAAGACCTAGAAAAGAACAGAACATGTGTTCTATTTTTAGCATTCTATTTTTAGAATAATCTAATCTATTTTTAGAATTCTATTTTTAGAATTCTATTTTAGAACATCAGGCAATACAAGGTCACACGAGATAGATAGGGACATGAAGTGATGCGACAAGTAAAATAAGTTGATGAATTAAAACTCGAAAAACTATCGTTTTACAATAACTGAAGCAGATTGATCGTGACGTCATTCTGGCTAGACATAAAGCGAGCCGCCTTTGAAAAGATTTCTATAGCCGAGTTCGCACCCCCTTTCATCCATTGTCCGAAATTAACAAAGCGAATGTACGTATGGTGTGACGTAGATACGAACTATGAGTGAGATGTTTTTCTATGCATTGTTTAGAATTAATTGGTATGACGTACATCGTTTCGATTGTTCTATCAAAATAATTTAAATCCTCCATGTTCTTTTTCGTGTACAAACTATTGCGAAATTCAAGCACAACTAATTTAGTTTAAAAACATTATACATTTGCAATACACTATAAACATGCATAACTTCAATAGTATATATCGCTTATTAATATGACATGCTAAATTGTATCACCAAGGCTGATAACATACTAGTCTGGCTCCCGTTCCTAAAATCTTACACTTCATTAGATAAGGACCGGCATCATCCATTTAAAATCGATTCTACTACCGATAAAACGAGATGGCTGGTGTACATAAGTGTATATAGGCATTTTTAAATAATCTCCCCAAAACGTTTGTTCTTTTGGTGTCGTTTCGATAAGACTTCGTATATCAATTGAAAATGTATTGCCTTTCCAACTACACAGGTTTCATCAAAACGACACCACAAATATGTACTAAACAACGTAAAATTAATTATGAAAACAATGTGTATTGTTCGCCGGGGATAACTCTAGCTCGCCTTATCAATAATAAACAAACAAAGCAAATTATAAACACTGCACGGTCAAATGGCCGCCAGTTATCAGTGTAGATTTAAAGAGTATATCATTAAAAGTGTATATGCTCAAGATTGAACAAAAATGAATATCGAAAATGTATTTAATTTTCATTTTTTAATTTGTAAACAAAGGCTAGTGTTATCTCCGGCGAACTATAGCAGCATATACCTATATAGTGCATATAAACACAAATTTATCAATTGTCCGGTTAGCTCAATCGGTAGAGCGTTTGGCTAGTAGTCACAATGCTATAGGTTCGGATCCCGCATGGACCGCTTTTTTTTTTCCAAAAAATAAATTAAAGCTTTTTTCAATATATTATTAACGAATTTTAGTGCATATCAGTGGTGTCGTGCCAATTATAGCCATGTTCCATGAAGACCTAGAAAAGAACAGAACATGTGTTCTATTTTTAGCATTCTATTTTTAGAATAATCTAATCTATTTTTAGAATTCTATTTTTAGAATTCTATTTTAGAACATCAGGCAATACAAGGTCACACGAGATAGATAGGGACATGAAGTGATGCGACAAGTAAAATAAGTTGATGAATTAAAACTCGAAAAACTATCGTTTTACAATAACTGAAGCAGATTGATCGTGACGTCATTCTGGCTAGACATAAAGCGAGCCGCCTTTGAAAAGATTTCTATAGCCGAGTTCGCACCCCCTTTCATCCATTGTCCGAAATTAACAAAGCGAATGTACGTATGGTGTGACGTAGATACGAACTATGAGTGAGATGTTTTTCTATGCATTGTTTAGAATTAATTGGTATGACGTACATCGTTTCGATTGTTCTATCAAAATAATTTAAATCCTCCATGTTCTTTTTCGTGTACAAACTATTGCGAAATTCAAGCACAACTAATTTAGTTTAAAAACATTATACATTTGCAATACACTATAAACATGCATAACTTCAATAGTATATATCGCTTATTAATATGACATGCTAAATTGTATCACCAAGGCTGATAACATACTAGTCTGGCTCCCGTTCCTAAAATCTTACACTTCATTAGATAAGGACCGGCATCATCCATTTAAAATCGATTCTACTACCGATAAAACGAGATGGCTGGTGTACATAAGTGTATATAGGCATTTTTAAATAATCTCCCCAAAACGTTTGTTCTTTTGGTGTCGTTTCGATAAGACTTCGTATATCAATTGAAAATGTATTGCCTTTCCAACTACACAGGTTTCATCAAAACGACACCACAAATATGTACTAAACAACGTAAAATTAATTATGAAAACAATGTGTATTGTTCGCCGGGGATAACTCTAGCTCGCCTTATCAATAATAAACAAACAAAGCAAATTATAAACACTGCACGGTCAAATGGCCGCCAGTT
>CAMXUH010000009.1:0-17332 GCA_947247005.1 Spisula solida | reverse complement strand
GTGTTTTACAAACATATCTTGATTCATTCATGATTGCTCTTAAATTATCGATCTCATATGACATTGTCTCTCTTATTATTGTACGTAAAAGAATCCAATCTGATGAAATAGTTAATTTGTATTTGCGCTCAATTGTCTCCGACGTCTTTGTTTTAATTAAGATTGTAAGAATCCGAATAATTTAACAAACGGACGATTTACCCAGATAAATGGAACCACTTACCAATCAGTTGTAAGGTACACATGTATGATGGGTTATACATTATATGGGGATAATATCGTGGAGTGTGATGAAAACGGAACATGGACAGAATAAGACGCTAATTGTACGATATGTACATGTATTAAACTATTAAATATAAGTGCATTGTGTTTGCTATGCAGTGTAATTGAACGTGTCAATGATTGACTGATGTAGCTAGGTCATAATTCTGGATATTTTCTTAGATTCTATATAGGTTTGGATAAACCGCATCATATACATCTTGTAGTGTTTGAATATTTAGCATGGGGTAATGTATACTGTACTACAGCTCAAAGTGCTAAAGAAATAATATCGGTTTGAAATTTAATACTGGTACATTTACCTCTCATTCTGATCACCTCGGCCTTATGCATTGCAATTACTTTCACACGAACGTAGCTTTGCTTATTACTCTGGCTGTTAACATGGGTGTATGTTAGAACCTATACACAAGGTATATTTACCGAAGACAAACGGACATGGCCAAGCTTTCACGATTGAGTGTGTAGACTGGTAATTACTCGTACTGTTAACATTCGTGTATCCTATAACCTATACACGAGGTATATTTACCGAAGACAAACGGAAATGGCCGAGCTTAACCGACCAAACCGCGTCCGGGGGTAGTTTGGGAGGTTTGACAAACCGGTTCAATATTTTTTTAAACAAATGGCAAACTTATTTTCGTTTCAAACCAGTTTTACTGAACAAACGGACAGTTTGACAAACCATGCAGATTGAAACCAAACCAGGTTCCGCGCCTTTTCGAGTGAAGTTGTATATTTTCTGTGCCTTTTTGTTCTCGCGTGTCCCGCGGTTTCTGTTGGGGTCGGTGCTACTTCCGGTAGTTTCGTATTTTGTTTAATTATTATAATATGGGTTTGTATCTGGATTTAAACGCCAATTCCGTTTACAATCGAGTTTTTCATTTTTAAATAATCGATAATAAGCCATAATTTCTCAGTATTTAATTTTTTGACCGGGGCCAAAAGGAGCTAGGAGTTAACTATTTATTCGTATTTGCCGGTTCTCCTCTTACTATTTCGTCCCCGCGATTCGCATCCTACCGGGTTCGTTCATGAGTCTATGTACAGCTGTGGAGTTATGGATGTAGTGTTCTGTCCCCTGAGGTCATTTAATGTAGTTTTAAGTCCCCTACCGGTTTTGACCGGAGGGGACTATTGGTTTGCCATCTGTCCGTCAGTTTTGGTTCTTACGGAAATTGTGGTTGATGTGACAACAGACATATTGACAATAGCTTTAAACCGGTAGGGGACTTCTGTATTGCTTGCAATTCAGTACGTCATATCTCGATTTGTTCAATTACGTCATTTTACTTAATGAAACTGAGTCACTCGTTTTAAGGTTTTCAGATTTTTTGTTGCTGAAATCGGGACTTTCAACGTTTTAATACTGTTACTTAACTTTTAGACTGTAGGCTGCTAAAACTATGTAGTTCAGCAGTTTTACTGTTGTTACTAGGTCATTCAGCGTGGGCTTTCTGCCTTTTGTTTGCTGAATCTTTTCTATTCAGTTTTTAAACAATGAGACTAGGGTCGTTTAATTTTCTTGGTCGGTAGTGTGTTGGGCACTTCTTCGTTTTAAGATTTCTTACAGCTAAAGCGGGGCAATATAGTCCTTTTGCCGTGGAAACTGGGTCATTCAGCTAGTTAGTAGGTCATCCGACTATACGGGCCTTTCAACTTTTTAATACTGTTATTTAACTTTTGAGACTAAAGGCTGCTATAACTATGTAGTTCAGCAGTTTTACATTTGTTACTAGGTCATTCAGCGTAGGCATTCCGCCTTTTGGTTGCTGTATCTTTTCTACTGGGTCATTCAGCTAGTTATAATTTATTATACTTTTCGACAGCTTGGACTTGGGCGGATCTGCGCTTGTTTAGTTGGGCATTGTGCTTTGTGTGTTTTTAATGTTTTCTGTGCTCGGCTGGTTAAGTTGAGTGCTGCCTTCCCTGTCTGACTTAATATACTCTTTTTGCTGAAAAACTAAGAAATTATGTTCGATATATTCATTATATTGTACAAATATGACCACTAATGACATTGCCATTGATCAATGAATCATATTTAAATTATGAATGCTATTCATGCGTTGTTGTTGGTCTGGCCAGTACTTCATAATACTAATTACATTTTGTTTGTATACATAATTCTATATTTTTTCTGATTAAGATTGTCGAGCAATCACTCAGCCTGGAAACGGTACAGTTGTGTTAGAGAACAACGTGACAACGTTTGGACAGAATGCCACTTATAAATGCAACCGAGGATTTACATTAGTAGGTCCGGAGGAAGTAAGGTGCAACAAATTTGGAAATTGGACAAACTCATCAATTTGCGTGATTAAAGGTAGAGTTCACTTTCTGCAAACATGTTCATAGTGCATATGGATTTAAGGTTTTCACTTATCATGTGTATAATTATGTGTTCCATGCACGCCTTTGTGTTGTATGTGTCGCAATTTGTCTGTGTGTTGTGGGAATATTAGATAGGTTTTAATGGTATTTTAACTTGAATGTGCTACTGTACAATGTGTGGACATGTCTTGTTACATGCTCGTAGCTTTTTATGCAAAACATGTTCACTTGGCAGTCAGAAAAAACAAATACTTGTATCATTCATACTATTATAATATGTATGGATATTCTTTTTATGTACCATAATCATTGGGAGTATATGTTTACTAGCAGCAGAAAAATGAGAACAGTTGAATAAATAATGAAATTCATCACCAATCTCATTTAAGTTACATGCGTTACAATTTCCTAAATTATCGATCTCATATGACATTGTCTCTCTTATTATTGTACGTAAAAGAATCCAATCTGATGAAATAGTTAATTTGTATTTGCGCTCAATTGTCTCCGACGTCTTTGTTTTAATTAAGATTGTAAGAATCCGAATAAGTTAACAAACGGACGATTTACCCAGATAATGTGAGGAACCTTTTATGTAAACCAGTTCTTTGGAATTACATTACACATTTGAGATCACCAGGGTCTGGTTGGATAAAACGTCTGTAACATTGTAATAATTAATACAATTAAAACTGCATTGTTATGTCGCATTAATATTATTTACATAAAAGCGAGTAAAACGCTACGATCGTGATTAATAGTTTATCACTGCCTTCAAATTGTTTACGTGACTGGTCCAGGAAGCGGTTATTTCATGAGTAAAGTATTTTTATTGTTAGATTGTGAAAACATCTCTAATCCTTCAAATGGCACTGTCACACTGAGGACCAACCTGACAACATTTGGACAAAATGCAACTTATACCTGCGACCCAGGTTTTGACCTAGTTGGTCCAGAGATTGTTACATGCAGCGAGTATGGAAACTGGTCAAACATCTCCATCTGTAAGATTAAAGGTAAATCATGTTATAAGAAAAATGCTTCAAATATTATGTGTTAAAAATGTGTCCTATAAAACATGATATTCAAATTTGAAAGGTACATATATTAAATGTTAATATTTCATTTACGTCGCTGTCTGTAGAACAATGACCTTAATTTGGATTGAAATCCATTAATTGCATGCACAGACACATTGTTTCTTGTTTTGACTTCATTGAGTATTCATGGTTTTGTGGTATTTATGTGTAATACCGTAAGAGAAATACCATGTAATGCATGTTCACATTGTTTTATTCCTGATTGCTTCTATGCATGTGTAATTTTCAATTTCCTAGAACATAAGTATTATGGCCCCCATCTTTGATGAGGGTGTATATTGCATTGCTTTGCTCGGTAGGTCGGTATGTTGGTCAGTAGGTCGGTTGGTCAATCCGTGACTACTAGGCTGCCACTAACATACGTGTTTTACAAACATATCTTGATTCATTCATGATTGCTCTTAAATTATCGATCTCATATGACATTGTCTCTCTTATTATTGTACGTAAAAGAATCCAATCTGATGAAATAGTTAATTTGTATTTGCGCTCAATTGTCTCCGACGTCTTTGTTTTAATTAAGATTGTAAGAATCCGAATAATTTAACAAACGGACGATTTACCCAGATAAATGGAACCACTTACCAATCAGTTGTAAGGTACACATGTATGATGGGTTATACATTATATGGGGATAATATCGTGGAGTGTGATGAAAACGGAACATGGACAGAATAAGACGCTAATTGTACGATATGTACATGTATTAAACTATTAAATATAAGTGCATTGTGTTTGCTATGCAGTGTAATTGAACGTGTCAATGATTGACTGATGTAGCTAGGTCATAATTCTGGATATTTTCTTAGATTCTATATAGGTTTGGATAAACCGCATCATATACATCTTGTAGTGTTTGAATATTTAGCATGGGGTAATGTATACTGTACTACAGCTCAAAGTGCTAAAGAAATAATATCGGTTTGAAATTTAATACTGGTACATTTACCTCTCATTCTGATCACCTCGGCCTTATGCATTGCAATTACTTTCACACGAACGTAGCTTTGCTTATTACTCTGGCTGTTAACATGGGTGTATGTTAGAACCTATACACAAGGTATATTTACCGAAGACAAACGGACATGGCCAAGCTTTCACGATTGAGTGTGTAGACTGGTAATTACTCGTACTGTTAACATTCGTGTATCCTATAACCTATACACGAGGTATATTTACCGAAGACAAACGGAAATGGCCGAGCTTAACCGACCAAACCGCGTCCGGGGGTAGTTTGGGAGGTTTGACAAACCGGTTCAATATTTTTTTAAACAAATGGCAAACTTATTTTCGTTTCAAACCAGTTTTACTGAACAAACGGACAGTTTGACAAACCATGCAGATTGAAACCAAACCAGGTTCCGCGCCTTTTCGAGTGAAGTTGTATATTTTCTGTGCCTTTTTGTTCTCGCGTGTCCCGCGGTTTCTGTTGGGGTCGGTGCTACTTCCGGTAGTTTCGTATTTTGTTTAATTATTATAATATGGGTTTGTATCTGGATTTAAACGCCAATTCCGTTTACAATCGAGTTTTTCATTTTTAAATAATCGATAATAAGCCATAATTTCTCAGTATTTAATTTTTTGACCGGGGCCAAAAGGAGCTAGGAGTTAACTATTTATTCGTATTTGCCGGTTCTCCTCTTACTATTTCGTCCCCGCGATTCGCATCCTACCGGGTTCGTTCATGAGTCTATGTACAGCTGTGGAGTTATGGATGTAGTGTTCTGTCCCCTGAGGTCATTTAATGTAGTTTTAAGTCCCCTACCGGTTTTGACCGGAGGGGACTATTGGTTTGCCATCTGTCCGTCAGTTTTGGTTCTTACGGAAATTGTGGTTGATGTGACAACAGACATATTGACAATAGCTTTAAACCGGTAGGGGACTTCTGTATTGCTTGCAATTCAGTACGTCATATCTCGATTTGTTCAATTACGTCATTTTACTTAATGAAACTGAGTCACTCGTTTTAAGGTTTTCAGATTTTTTGTTGCTGAAATCGGGACTTTCAACGTTTTAATACTGTTACTTAACTTTTAGACTGTAGGCTGCTAAAACTATGTAGTTCAGCAGTTTTACTGTTGTTACTAAGTCATTCAGCGTGGGCTTTCTGCCTTTTGTTTGCTGAATCTTTTCTATTCAGTTTTTAAACAATGAGACTAGGGTCGTTTAATTTTCTTGGTCGGTAGTGTGTTGGGCACTTCTTCGTTTTAAGATTTCTTACAGCTAAAGCGGGGCAATATAGTCCTTTTGCCGTGGAAACTGGGTCATTCAGCTAGTTAGTAGGTCATCCGACTATACGGGCCTTTCAACTTTTTAATACTGTTATTTAACTTTTGAGACTAAAGGCTGCTATAACTATGTAGTTCAGCAGTTTTACATTTGTTACTAGGTCATTCAGCGTAGGCATTCCGCCTTTTGGTTGCTGTATCTTTTCTACTGGGTCATTCAGCTAGTTATAATTTATTATACTTTTCGACAGCTTGGACTTGGGCGGATCTGCGCTTGTTTAGTTGGGCATTGTGCTTTGTGTGTTTTTAATGTTTTCTGTGCTCGGCTGGTTAAGTTGAGTGCTGCCTTCCCTGTCTGACTTAATATACTCTTTTTGCTGAAAAACTAAGAAATTATGTTCGATATATTCATTATATTGTACAAATATGACCACTAATGACATTGCCATTGATCAATGAATCATATTTAAATTATGAATGCTATTCATGCGTTGTTGTTGGTCTGGCCAGTACTTCATAATACTAATTACATTTTGTTTGTATACATAATTCTATATTTTTTCTGATTAAGATTGTCGAGCAATCACTCAGCCTGGAAACGGTACAGTTGTGTTAGAGAACAACGTGACAACGTTTGGACAGAATGCCACTTATAAATGCAACCGAGGATTTACATTAGTAGGTCCGGAGGAAGTAAGGTGCAACAAATTTGGAAATTGGACAAACTCATCAATTTGCGTGATTAAAGGTAGAGTTCACTTTCTGCAAACATGTTCATAGTGCATATGGATTTAAGGTTTTCACTTATCATGTGTATAATTATGTGTTCCATGCACGCCTTTGTGTTGTATGTGTCGCAATTTGTCTGTGTGTTGTGGGAATATTAGATAGGTTTTAATGGTATTTTAACTTGAATGTGCTACTGTACAATGTGTGGACATGTCTTGTTACATGCTCGTAGCTTTTTATGCAAAACATGTTCACTTGGCAGTCAGAAAAAACAAATACTTGTATCATTCATACTATTATAATATGTATGGATATTCTTTTTATGTACCATAATCATTGGGAGTATATGTTTACTAGCAGCAGAAAAATGAGAACAGTTGAATAAATAATGAAATTCATCACCAATCTCATTTAAGTTACATGCGTTACAATTTCCTAAATTATCGATCTCATATGACATTGTCTCTCTTATTATTGTACGTAAAAGAATCCAATCTGATGAAATAGTTAATTTGTATTTGCGCTCAATTGTCTCCGACGTCTTTGTTTTAATTAAGATTGTAAGAATCCGAATAAGTTAACAAACGGACGATTTACCCAGATAATGTGAGGAACCTTTTATGTAAACCAGTTCTTTGGAATTACATTACACATTTGAGATCACCAGGGTCTGGTTGGATAAAACGTCTGTAACATTGTAATAATTAATACAATTAAAACTGCATTGTTATGTCGCATTAATATTATTTACATAAAAGCGAGTAAAACGCTACGATCGTGATTAATAGTTTATCACTGCCTTCAAATTGTTTACGTGACTGGTCCAGGAAGCGGTTATTTCATGAGTAAAGTATTTTTATTGTTAGATTGTGAAAACATCTCTAATCCTTCAAATGGCACTGTCACACTGAGGACCAACCTGACAACATTTGGACAAAATGCAACTTATACCTGCGACCCAGGTTTTGACCTAGTTGGTCCAGAGATTGTTACATGCAGCGAGTATGGAAACTGGTCAAACATCTCCATCTGTAAGATTAAAGGTAAATCATGTTATAAGAAAAATGCTTCAAATATTATGTGTTAAAAATGTGTCCTATAAAACATGATATTCAAATTTGAAAGGTACATATATTAAATGTTAATATTTCATTTACGTCGCTGTCTGTAGAACAATGACCTTAATTTGGATTGAAATCCATTAATTGCATGCACAGACACATTGTTTCTTGTTTTGACTTCATTGAGTATTCATGGTTTTGTGGTATTTATGTGTAATACCGTAAGAGAAATACCATGTAATGCATGTTCACATTGTTTTATTCCTGATTGCTTCTATGCATGTGTAATTTTCAATTTCCTAGAACATAAGTATTATGGCCCCCATCTTTGATGAGGGTGTATATTGCATTGCTTTGCTCGGTAGGTCGGTATGTTGGTCAGTAGGTCGGTTGGTCAATCCGTGACTACTAGGCTGCCACTAACATACGTGTTTTACAAACATATCTTGATTCATTCATGATTGCTCTTAAATTATCGATCTCATATGACATTGTCTCTCTTATTATTGTACGTAAAAGAATCCAATCTGATGAAATAGTTAATTTGTATTTGCGCTCAATTGTCTCCGACGTCTTTGTTTTAATTAAGATTGTAAGAATCCGAATAATTTAACAAACGGACGATTTACCCAGATAAATGGAACCACTTACCAATCAGTTGTAAGGTACACATGTATGATGGGTTATACCTTATATGGGGATAATATCGTGGAGTGTGATGAAAACGGAACATGGACAGAATAAGACGCTAATTGTACGATATGTACATGTATTAAACTATTAAATATAAGTGCATTGTGTTTGCTATGCAGTGTAATTGAACGTGTCAATGATTGACTGATGTAGCTAGGTCATAATTCTGGATATTTTCTTAGATTCTATATAGGTTTGGATAAACCGCATCATATACATCTTGTAGTGTTTGAATATTTAGCATGGGGTAATGTATACTGTACTACAGCTCAAAGTGCTAAAGAAATAATATCGGTTTGAAATTTAATACTGGTACATTTACCTCTCATTCTGATCACCTCGGCCTTATGCATTGCAATTACTTTCACACGAACGTAGCTTTGCTTATTACTCTGGCTGTTAACATGGGTGTATGTTAGAACCTATACACAAGGTATATTTACCGAAGACAAACGGACATGGCCAAGCTTTCACGATTGAGTGTGTAGACTGGTAATTACTCGTACTGTTAACATTCGTGTATCCTATAACCTATACACGAGGTATATTTACCGAAGACAAACGGAAATGGCCGAGCTTAACCGACCAAACCGCGTCCGGGGGTAGTTTGGGAGGTTTGACAAACCGGTTCAATATTTTTTTAAACAAATGGCAAACTTATTTTCGTTTCAAACCAGTTTTACTGAACAAACGGACAGTTTGACAAACCATGCAGATTGAAACCAAACCAGGTTCCGCGCCTTTTCGAGTGAAGTTGTATATTTTCTGTGCCTTTTTGTTCTCGCGTGTCCCGCGGTTTCTGTTGGGGTCGGTGCTACTTCCGGTAGTTTCGTATTTTGTTTAATTATTATAATATGGGTTTGTATCTGGATTTAAACGCCAATTCCGTTTACAATCGAGTTTTTCATTTTTAAATAATCGATAATAAGCCATAATTTCTCAGTATTTAATTTTTTGACCGGGGCCAAAAGGAGCTAGGAGTTAACTATTTATTCGTATTTGCCGGTTCTCCTCTTACTATTTCGTCCCCGCGATTCGCATCCTACCGGGTTCGTTCATGAGTCTATGTACAGCTGTGGAGTTATGGATGTAGTGTTCTGTCCCCTGAGGTCATTTAATGTAGTTTTAAGTCCCCTACCGGTTTTGACCGGAGGGGACTATTGGTTTGCCATCTGTCCGTCAGTTTTGGTTCTTACGGAAATTGTGGTTGATGTGACAACAGACATATTGACAATAGCTTTAAACCGGTAGGGGACTTCTGTATTGCTTGCAATTCAGTACGTCATATCTCGATTTGTTCAATTACGTCATTTTACTTAATGAAACTGAGTCACTCGTTTTAAGGTTTTCAGATTTTTTGTTGCTGAAATCGGGACTTTCAACGTTTTAATACTGTTACTTAACTTTTAGACTGTAGGCTGCTAAAACTATGTAGTTCAGCAGTTTTACTGTTGTTACTAGGTCATTCAGCGTGGGCTTTCTGCCTTTTGTTTGCTGAATCTTTTCTATTCAGTTTTTAAACAATGAGACTAGGGTCGTTTAATTTTCTTGGTCGGTAGTGTGTTGGGCACTTCTTCGTTTTAAGATTTCTTACAGCTAAAGCGGGGCAATATAGTCCTTTTGCCGTGGAAACTGGGTCATTCAGCTAGTTAGTAGGTCATCCGACTATACGGGCCTTTCAACTTTTTAATACTGTTATTTAACTTTTGAGACTAAAGGCTGCTATAACTATGTAGTTCAGCAGTTTTACATTTGTTACTAGGTCATTCAGCGTAGGCATTCCGCCTTTTGGTTGCTGTATCTTTTCTACTGGGTCATTCAGCTAGTTATAATTTATTATACTTTTCGACAGCTTGGACTTGGGCGGATCTGCGCTTGTTTAGTTGGGCATTGTGCTTTGTGTGTTTTTAATGTTTTCTGTGCTCGGCTGGTTAAGTTGAGTGCTGCCTTCCCTGTCTGACTTAATATACTCTTTTTGCTGAAAAACTAAGAAATTATGTTCGATATATTCATTATATTGTACAAATATGACCACTAATGACATTGCCATTGATCAATGAATCATATTTAAATTATGAATGCTATTCATGCGTTGTTGTTGGTCTGGCCAGTACTTCATAATACTAATTACATTTTGTTTGTATACATAATTCTATATTTTTTCTGATTAAGATTGTCGAGCAATCACTCAGCCTGGAAACGGTACAGTTGTGTTAGAGAACAACGTGACAACGTTTGGACAGAATGCCACTTATAAATGCAACCGAGGATTTACATTAGTAGGTCCGGAGGAAGTAAGGTGCAACAAATTTGGAAATTGGACAAACTCATCAATTTGCGTGATTAAAGGTAGAGTTCACTTTCTGCAAACATGTTCATAGTGCATATGGATTTAAGGTTTTCACTTATCATGTGTATAATTATGTGTTCCATGCACGCCTTTGTGTTGTATGTGTCGCAATTTGTCTGTGTGTTGTGGGAATATTAGATAGGTTTTAATGGTATTTTAACTTGAATGTGCTACTGTACAATGTGTGGACATGTCTTGTTACATGCTCGTAGCTTTTTATGCAAAACATGTTCACTTGGCAGTCAGAAAAAACAAATACTTGTATCATTCATACTATTATAATATGTATGGATATTCTTTTTATGTACCATAATCATTGGGAGTATATGTTTACTAGCAGCAGAAAAATGAGAACAGTTGAATAAATAATGAAATTCATCACCAATCTCATTTAAGTTACATGCGTTACAATTTCCTAAATTATCGATCTCATATGACATTGTCTCTCTTATTATTGTACGTAAAAGAATCCAATCTGATGAAATAGTTAATTTGTATTTGCGCTCAATTGTCTCCGACGTCTTTGTTTTAATTAAGATTGTAAGAATCCGAATAAGTTAACAAACGGACGATTTACCCAGATAATGTGAGGAACCTTTTATGTAAACCAGTTCTTTGGAATTACATTACACATTTGAGATCACCAGGGTCTGGTTGGATAAAACGTCTGTAACATTGTAATAATTAATACAATTAAAACTGCATTGTTATGTCGCATTAATATTATTTACATAAAAGCGAGTAAAACGCTACGATCGTGATTAATAGTTTATCACTGCCTTCAAATTGTTTACGTGACTGGTCCAGGAAGCGGTTATTTCATGAGTAAAGTATTTTTATTGTTAGATTGTGAAAACATCTCTAATCCTTCAAATGGCACTGTCACACTGAGGACCAACCTGACAACATTTGGACAAAATGCAACTTATACCTGCGACCCAGGTTTTGACCTAGTTGGTCCAGAGATTGTTACATGCAGCGAGTATGGAAACTGGTCAAACATCTCCATCTGTAAGATTAAAGGTAAATCATGTTATAAGAAAAATGCTTCAAATATTATGTGTTAAAAATGTGTCCTATAAAACATGATATTCAAATTTGAAAGGTACATATATTAAATGTTAATATTTCATTTACGTCGCTGTCTGTAGAACAATGACCTTAATTTGGATTGAAATCCATTAATTGCATGCACAGACACATTGTTTCTTGTTTTGACTTCATTGAGTATTCGTGGTTTTGTGGTATTTATGTGTAATACCGTAAGAGAAATACCATGTAATGCATGTTCACATTGTTTTATTCCTGATTGCTTCTATGCATGTGTAATTTTCAATTTCCTAGAACATAAGTATTATGGCCCCCATCTTTGATGAGGGTGTATATTGCATTGCTTTGCTCGGTAGGTCGGTATGTTGGTCAGTAGGTCGGTTGGTCAATCCGTGACTACTAGGCTGCCACTAACATACGTGTTTTACAAACATATCTTGATTCATTCATGATTGCTCTTAAATTATCGATCTCATATGACATTGTCTCTCTTATTATTGTACGTAAAAGAATCCAATCTGATGAAATAGTTAATTTGTATTTGCGCTCAATTGTCTCCGACGTCTTTGTTTTAATTAAGATTGTAAGAATCCGAATAATTTAACAAACGGACGATTTACCCAGATAAATGGAACCACTTACCAATCAGTTGTAAGGTACACATGTATGATGGGTTATACATTATATGGGGATAATATCGTGGAGTGTGATGAAAACGGAACATGGACAGAATAAGACGCTAATTGTACGATATGTACATGTATTAAACTATTAAATATAAGTGCATTGTGTTTGCTATGCAGTGTAATTGAACGTGTCAATGATTGACTGATGTAGCTAGGTCATAATTCTGGATATTTTCTTAGATTCTATATAGGTTTGGATAAACCGCATCATATACATCTTGTAGTGTTTGAATATTTAGCATGGGGTAATGTATACTGTACTACAGCTCAAAGTGCTAAAGAAATAATATCGGTTTGAAATTTAATACTGGTACATTTACCTCTCATTCTGATCACCTCGGCCTTATGCATTGCAATTACTTTCACACGAACGTAGCTTTGCTTATTACTCTGGCTGTTAACATGGGTGTATGTTAGAACCTATACACAAGGTATATTTACCGAAGACAAACGGACATGGCCAAGCTTTCACGATTGAGTGTGTAGACTGGTAATTACTCGTACTGTTAACATTCGTGTATCCTATAACCTATACACGAGGTATATTTACCGAAGACAAACGGAAATGGCCGAGCTTAACCGACCAAACCGCGTCCGGGGGTAGTTTGGGAGGTTTGACAAACCGGTTCAATATTTTTTTAAACAAATGGCAAACTTATTTTCGTTTCAAACCAGTTTTACTGAACAAACGGACAGTTTGACAAACCATGCAGATTGAAACCAAACCAGGTTCCGCGCCTTTTCGAGTGAAGTTGTATATTTTCTGTGCCTTTTTGTTCTCGCGTGTCCCGCGGTTTCTGTTGGGGTCGGTGCTACTTCCGGTAGTTTCGTATTTTGTTTAATTATTATAATATGGGTTTGTATCTGGATTTAAACGCCAATTCCGTTTACAATCGAGTTTTTCATTTTTAAATAATCGATAATAAGCCATAATTTCTCAGTATTTAATTTTTTGACCGGGGCCAAAAGGAGCTAGGAGTTAACTATTTATTCGTATTTGCCGGTTCTCCTCTTACTATTTCGTCCCCGCGATTCGCATCCTACCGGGTTCGTTCATGAGTCTATGTACAGCTGTGGAGTTATGGATGTAGTGTTCTGTCCCCTGAGGTCATTTAATGTAGTTTTAAGTCCCCTACCGGTTTTGACCGGAGGGGACTATTGGTTTGCCATCTGTCCGTCAGTTTTGGTTCTTACGGAAATTGTGGTTGATGTGACAACAGACATATTGACAATAGCTTTAAACCGGTAGGGGACTTCTGTATTGCTTGCAATTCAGTACGTCATATCTCGATTTGTTCAATTACGTCATTTTACTTAATGAAACTGAGTCACTCGTTTTAAGGTTTTCAGATTTTTTGTTGCTGAAATCGGGACTTTCAACGTTTTAATACTGTTACTTAACTTTTAGACTGTAGGCTGCTAAAACTATGTAGTTCAGCAGTTTTACTGTTGTTACTAGGTCATTCAGCGTGGGCTTTCTGCCTTTTGTTTGCTGAATCTTTTCTATTCAGTTTTTAAACAATGAGACTAGGGTCGTTTAATTTTCTTGGTCGGTAGTGTGTTGGGCACTTCTTCGTTTTAAGATTTCTTACAGCTAAAGCGGGGCAATATAGTCCTTTTGCCGTGGAAACTGGGTCATTCAGCTAGTTAGTAGGTCATCCGACTATACGGGCCTTTCAACTTTTTAATACTGTTATTTAACTTTTGAGACTAAAGGCTGCTATAACTATGTAGTTCAGCAGTTTTACATTTGTTACTAGGTCATTCAGCGTAGGCATTCCGCCTTTTGGTTGCTGTATCTTTTCTACTGGGTCATTCAGCTAGTTATAATTTATTATACTTTTCGACAGCTTGGACTTGGGCGGATCTGCGCTTGTTTAGTTGGGCATTGTGCTTTGTGTGTTTTTAATGTTTTCTGTGCTCGGCTGGTTAAGTTGAGTGCTGCCTTCCCTGTCTGACTTAATATACTCTTTTTGCTGAAAAACTAAGAAATTATGTTCGATATATTCATTATATTGTACAAATATGACCACTAATGACATTGCCATTGATCAATGAATCATATTTAAATTATGAATGCTATTCATGCGTTGTTGTTGGTCTGGCCAGTACTTCATAATACTAATTACATTTTGTTTGTATACATAATTCTATATTTTTTCTGATTAAGATTGTCGAGCAATCACTCAGCCTGGAAACGGTACAGTTGTGTTAGAGAACAACGTGACAACGTTTGGACAGAATGCCACTTATAAATGCAACCGAGGATTTACATTAGTAGGTCCGGAGGAAGTAAGGTGCAACAAATTTGGAAATTGGACAAACTCATCAATTTGCGTGATTAAAGGTAGAGTTCACTTTCTGCAAACATGTTCATAGTGCATATGGATTTAAGGTTTTCACTTATCATGTGTATAATTATGTGTTCCATGCACGCCTTTGTGTTGTATGTGTCGCAATTTGTCTGTGTGTTGTGGGAATATTAGATAGGTTTTAATGGTATTTTAACTTGAATGTGCTACTGTACAATGTGTGGACATGTCTTGTTACATGCTCGTAGCTTTTTATGCAAAACATGTTCACTTGGCAGTCAGAAAAAACAAATACTTGTATCATTCATACTATTATAATATGTATGGATATTCTTTTTATGTACCATAATCATTGGGAGTATATGTTTACTAGCAGCAGAAAAATGAGAACAGTTGAATAAATAATGAAATTCATCACCAATCTCATTTAAGTTACATGCGTTACAATTTCCTAAATTATCGATCTCATATGACATTGTCTCTCTTATTATTGTACGTAAAAGAATCCAATCTGATGAAATAGTTAATTTGTATTTGCGCTCAATTGTCTCCGACGTCTTTGTTTTAATTAAGATTGTAAGAATCCGAATAAGTTAACAAACGGACGATTTACCCAGATAATGTGAGGAACCTTTTATGTAAACCAGTTCTTTGGAATTACATTACACATTTGAGATCACCAGGGTCTGGTTGGATAAAACGTCTGTAACATTGTAATAATTAATACAATTAAAACTGCATTGTTATGTCGCATTAATATTATTTACATAAAAGCGAGTAAAACGCTACGATCGTGATTAATAGTTTATCACTGCCTTCAAATTGTTTACGTGACTGGTCCAGGAAGCGGTTATTTCATGAGTAAAGTATTTTTATTGTTAGATTGTGAAAACATCTCTAATCCTTCAAATGGCACTGTCACACTGAGGACCAACCTGACAACATTTGGACAAAATGCAACTTATACCTGCGACCCAGGTTTTGACCTAGTTGGTCCAGAGATTGTTACATGCAGCGAGTATGGAAACTGGTCAAACATCTCCATCTGTAAGATTAAAGGTAAATCATGTTATAAGAAAAATGCTTCAAATATTATGTGTTAAAAATGTGTCCTATAAAACATGATATTCAAATTTGAAAGGTACATATATTAAATGTTAATATTTCATTTACGTCGCTGTCTGTAGAACAATGACCTTAATTTGGATTGAAATCCATTAATTGCATGCACAGACACATTGTTTCTTGTTTTGACTTCATTGAGTATTCGTGGTTTTGTGGTATTTATGTGTAATACCGTAAGAGAAATACCATGTAATGCATGTTCACATTGTTTTATTCCTGATTGCTTCTATGCATGTGTAATTTTCAATTTCCTAGAACATAAGTATTATGGCCCCCATCTTTGATGAGGGTGTATATTGCATTGCTTTGCTCGGTAGGTCGGTATGTTGGTCAGTAGGTCGGTTGGTCAATCCGTGACTACTAGGCTGCCACTAACATACGTGTTTTACAAACATATCTTGATTCATTCATGATTGCTCTTAAATTATCGATCTCATATGACATTGTCTCTCTTATTATTGTACGTAAAAGAATCCAATCTGATGAAATAGTTAATTTGTATTTGCGCTCAATTGTCTCCGACGTCTTTGTTTTAATTAAGATTGTAAGAATCCGAATAATTTAACAAACGGACGATTTACCCAGATAAATGGAACCACTTACCAATCAGTTGTAAGGTACACATGTATGATGGGTTATACATTATATGGGGATAATATCGTGGAGTGTGATGAAAACGGAACATGGACAGAATAAGACGCTAATTGTACGATATGTACATGTATTAAACTATTAAATATAAGTGCATTGTGTTTGCTATGCAGTGTAATTGAACGTGTCAATGATTGACTGATGTAGCTAGGTCATAATTCTGGATATTTTCTTAGATTCTATATAGGTTTGGATAAACCGCATCATATACATCTTGTAGTGTTTGAATATTTAGCATGGGGTAATGTATACTGTACTACAGCTCAAAGTGCTAAAGAAATAATATCGGTTTGAAATTTAATACTGGTACATTTACCTCTCATTCTGATCACCTCGGCCTTATGCATTGCAATTACTTTCACACGAACGTAGCTTTGCTTATTACTCTGGCTGTTAACATGGGTGTATGTTAGAACCTATACACAAGGTATATTTACCGAAGACAAACGGACATGGCCAAGCTTTCACGATTGAGTGTGTAGACTGGTAATTACTCGTACTGTTAACATTCGTGTATCCTATAACCTATACACGAGGTATATTTACCGAAGACAAACGGAAATGGCCGAGCTTAACCGACCAAACCGCGTCCGGGGGTAGTTTGGGAGGTTTGACAAACCGGTTCAATATTTTTTTAAACAAATGGCAAACTTATTTTTGTTTCAAACCAGTTTTACTGAACAAACGGACAGTTTGACAAACCATGCAGATTGAAACCAAACCAG
>CAMXUH010000008.1:0-17637 GCA_947247005.1 Spisula solida | reverse complement strand
CTTTGAGATAGGAACCTGGGGGTTGGGCATGGCACTCCGCTCCATGGAGGTTAATATTCATGCTAAATATGAGAAAGATTGGTCAATGCATGACAAATGTATGGTCCGGACAAGCTCAATTTGACCTTTGACCTCCAACTATGACCTTGACCTTTGAGATAGGAACCTGTGGGTTGGGCATGACACTCCTCATGGGTGTGAACATTCATGCCAACTATAAGGAAGATTGGTCAAAGCATGACAAAGTTATGGTCCGGACAAAATCGGACGCACGCACATACACCAAAAGTGGCGACTAAGTCTCGCTCACCGCAAGCGGGCTCGACAAAAAACCAAAAGTATTGTTATTCAGACAAAATTGATTTGATAAATATGCGCTACTTTTTCAATAAGTATACATTCGTTACAACACTTTAATGTTTGTTCGTCAGATAACATTCACGCACTCATTTTATACATTTGTTTTGCTGGTATATATTTATTCCTGGCAAATATATTTCCAAAATGCTGGTGTTCCTTTAGTTTTTTTAGCAGTGTACTTATACATGTTTCAGTAAGTGATTTAAACTGAAACTCGTCTGTTTCCGTAAGCGCCCGTTTGTACTCGGCTGTATTCGATTCAAATTTTTATATTTCTACATGTGCAGTATAAAGCGTAATATCGCAATTTTGTGGAACTACTCAGATAAATCGAAAGAAAAATTAAACAGATAGAGTAGCGCAGTGGTAACATTTGCGCCTTTAATTCTAGTGGTCACAGGTTCGAAACTTGACATTTTACTTCAATTTTGTACTTTCTATCTTTGAATCAAGGGGTTTATGTTTAAAACTGTTTCCCGTATGTTTTCTTTATTTTCTGTTTTTGTAATATTCTAATTGCATATATTTTAAGTTTTTTAAAGTAGATCTACATAATTATATAACCTCGGAAATTAAATTAACTCGGAAAAGAGTCCGAGAAATGTATACTTAAGCTGCAATAATGCACCAGTCAATATTATGGCCGACGGGGGGATACAGGGGGAATTAGAAGAAACTTCCACGACAGCCTGGAATTAGACGACCTGATCGTCTCCGAGTCCCGGAGAATAGACCTTCGTCCGGGAATTTCGACACCGCGAAAGACGACAGTGTTACTTTAATTTGTATTTTTATTAAATTACCCGGATGAAAAACTATGCCCCACGGTGGGGATTCAGACAGTAAGCATTGTCTCCTGATGCGGATTAAGACATCAAAAACTTGAAAATGTCTCATTCCCCTGTGTCTAATGCCCCCCCCCCCCGGGCGGACAAAATATTGACTAGTGCATAATGGGAAATGGTATCTTTTTCTGCATTGGCTGTCAATAGTGTTACTTTTCATCAAATAACGAAACTTCAGAGGAAATTATCACATTGGTGCTTTAAAATGAACATATTACTGCCTAAATTTGTCAAGTGGACCACATAAATATTTACAGAATAATGATTAAAAACTTACCGTCGTCCGAAATCGATACACATTTGGTGGCTATTTCCGCTGTACGGTGTCTACCAGTGGTTTATAAAGCTTGAAAAATACATCCTGCAATAAATCACAAGAAACCTGAATAATATACATCATCTTAATAAAAGCTATAACTTTTTTCATTCATTTTCATGAGCGTAGGAGAGATCATGGCTATAAACAGAGTTTCATATACAAATGTACCCACCAGCTAGCTGTATGAGAGATCATGTCAGTATACAGAGGTATTCAAATACAAATATGCCCACCAGCTGACTATATGAGAGATCATGCGTGTATACAGAGGTATTCATATACAAATGTGCCCACCAGCTAGCTATATGAGATACAAATGTGCCCGCCAGCTAGCTATATGAGAGTATACAGAGGTATTCATATGTAAATGAGACCACCAGCTAGCTATATGAGAGATCATGCCTGTATACAGAGGTATTCATATGTAAATGAGACCACCAGCTAGCTATATGAGAGATCATGCCTGTATACAGAGGTATTCATATGTAAATGTACCCACCAGCTAGCTATATGAGAGATCATGCCTGTATACAGAGGTATTCATATGTAAATGAGACCACCAGCTAGCTATATGAGAGATCATGCGTGTATACAGAGGTATTCATATGTATATGAGACCACCAGCTAGCTATATGAGAGATCATGCCTGTATACAGAGGAATTCATATGTAAATGTGCCCACCAGCTAGCTATATGAGAGATCATGCCTGTATACAGAGGTATTCATATGTAAATGAGACCACCAGCTAGCTATATGAGAGATCATGCCTGTATACAGAGGTATTCATATGTAAATGAGACCACCAGCTAGCTATATGAGAGATCATGCCTGTATACAGAGGTATTCATATGTAAATGTGCCCACCAGCTAGCTATATGAGAGATCATGCCTGTATACAGAGGTATTCATATGTAAATGAGACCACCAGCTAGCTATATGAGAGATCATGCCTATATACAGAGGTATTCATATGTAAATGAGACCACCAGCTAGCTATATGAGAGATCATGCCTGTATACAGAGATATTCATATGTAAATGAGACCACCAGCTAGCTATATGAGAGATCATGCCTGTATACAGAGGTATTCATATGTAAATGAGACCACCAGCTAGCTATATGAGAGATCATGCCTGTATACAGAGGTATTCATATTTAAATGTGCCCACCAGCTAGTTATTGGTGAATGACAAGTGTTTATTGTTCATTCATCCAATAGATTGCTGGTGGTCATTTTACATATGTATAGTAGATCTCCCCTATTGGTGATGCCATTAAGCATCATTTGTTACAACATTATAATTGTTATTGTAGTTCATGTATCAATAAATAGATCTACAGTTTTGTATATGAAAAAAATGCATGTTTAACTAGCAAATATCTTATTTCGTTAAATATTCTATCATAATACAAAGATTTATTAAAATATTTTCAAATATAGGCCTACACAAAACACATTGTCCAAACATTAACTAAACAGTTTTAGATATATTAGACGTGTCTTTTACACGACCCTGTTTGAAAATAAATGTTTTCATTGATAAATGACAATTTAAAAAAATGAAGACAAATTATGCATATACCTTTGTGCATCAAGCCTCTATCCACGAATGGGGACCATTAGATGCATGTGTATTCTTAGCTGTAATCATAATTATGGGATATAAAACATGGACAATCTTGATTTTTACTCAATCCATTTTGACACCTGCAAATAAAAAGTATGAATGAACATTCGTGACCAGTTAGCAGGTAAGTTAATCTCTTAGGTGCATTAGGCCAAGCATATTTTTACATTAAATTATATTTTCTAAGCTGCGAATCATGTTCTGTTCGTCAATTGTCTTTATTTCTCTTTAATTAGTGGTCGGATTTTAACGAAACTTTTATTAAGTTATTATTGCTTGAATGAGTCAGATACATAACTAGATTTTGATCAAAAGTATATTCTTACAAGGGTTATAAAACAGTTTTGTAAGGACTAAAAACCGTTGAAATTATCTTCAATATATGCTTCGGGCGAGCGTTCGCGACTAGCAGACCGTTGCACAGCAAATCGCTCCCGAGCACTACCGAAGTTAGAACTGTATTTATTACTTAAATAAGAAACAACAAGTAAGTATTAAAATAACAAATAATGTCCATCCACGGCTTCCGTAGAACAGAGCAAAACGGTGAACGAGTGAAACTAGACATGAAACTCGTAGTCTCATTACTGAGGTGGCTTCAGATTGTTACTGTACATTGATACACATGGTACACAAATAAAACAACGTCTACAATTAGATCTAGTCTACCTCTCCCGAGTTCGTTCGAAGAGCCTAGACCTCAGGTATCCGGCATGTTGTTTGTGACCCCCCCCCCCCCTGCCAGTGATCTACAATCCATCCAGAGAGCTTAAACGTGTGTGAATATTGTTCAAACAACATAAAATAACATTTCATAATATTTGAAAAACCAGCCAATATGCCGAATACCTGTGGTCTAGACTTAGACTTTCAAACTGGAGAAATATCAGTATTTACAGCATAAAAACTTACGTTATCCAGAGACGGCATATACACCATTTATGTCCGAAGATCAATTTCATATAATTTAACAGACATAAGTGTTCCCCATACGGACATTCCAATATATCTGACCATTCCATTACACAAAATTATATACACAGTGACGTCGGTCCGTGCACGCACGGGATTCACGCACCATTTCACCGCGTCTATCTGGTGAGGGGTGTTTATTCAGTAAAGCGGTATATTTTCATACAACTACAGGCGTCGTCTGCTAGATTTTAATTGATATTGTGTATGGTATAATTAAAACATGCATTGTGTGTTTCTATAGAATTTATTGCAAAAATCAAAGACAGTGGTTTAAAGTATCATACAATTATACATTATAAATAAAAAATGTTCCAAGGCATATATAGACTTATATTCTCTGTGTGGAGTGTTCTGTAGACTTGCGTGTACACTACTAGTTGTAGATCTTTGTATTTTGTGAGGAAAACATTAAAAAATTTTGACAAAAAATGTTACCAATTTTCGAGGGCTGCTTTCATCAGTCAGCCACCCTTTTACATTTTAACGTCCCCTGGTCATTGGGCTACCTATGTAAACCTGTGTTCGAGTCTCCCTAGGGAGACTATTTCTCTCCTGGTGGGTGTGCAGCTAACATCCATCTGCGGCGCAAATGACTACCGAACATGTTCAGACACAGCCCTCACATGTACCAGTTCAAACCTTGGTCGAGTGGAGCATGTGGGTTATTCTTGCTCAGACAAATTAAGCAGTGGTCCAGACGGGGGTTGAACCCGGGACATCTCGATCCCGAAGCGCGCGCCCGTCCTCCAGGTCACCGCTCCCCACAAAACACATTTAATAAATCTATTCATCCGGGCACTCTTGTTCCAACGCACTTACGGAAGTTCTGATAGTTTGAATATACCATCAAACATACAGTGAATACATTGTATCGTTAATGTACCATCTATCATACAGTGAATACATTGTATAGTTAATGTACCATCTATCATACAGTGAATACATTGTATCGTTAATGTACCATCTATCATACAGTGAATACATTGTATCGTTAATGTACCATCTATCATACAGTGAATACATTGTATAGTTAATGTACCATCTATCATACAGTGAATACATTGTATCGTTAATGTACCATCTATCATACAGTGAATACATTGTATCGTTAATGTACCATCTATCATACAGTGAATACATTGTATCGTTAATGTACCATCTATCATACAGTGAATACATTGTATCGTTAATGTACCATCTATCATACAGTGAATACATTGTATCGTTAATGTACCATCTATCATACAGTGAATACGTTGTATCGTTAATATACCATCTATCATACAGTGAATACATTGTATCGTTAATGTACCATCTATCATACAGTGAATACATTGTATCGTTAATATACCATCTATCATACAGTGAATACATTGTATCGTTAATGTACCATCTATCATACAGTGAATACATTGTATCGTTAATGTACCATCTATCATACAGTGAATACATTGTATCGTTAATGTACCATCTATCATACAGTGAATACATTGTATCGTTAATGTACCATCTATCATACAGTGAATACATTGTATCGTTAATGTACCATCTATCATACAGTGAATACATTGTATCGTTAATGTACCATCTATCATACAGTGAATACATTGTATAGTTAATGTACCATCTATCATACAGTGAATACATTGTATCGTTAATGTACCATCTATCATACAGTGAATACATTGTATCGTTAATGTACCATCTATCATACAGTGAATACATTGTATCGTTAATGTACCATCTATCATACAGTGAATACATTGTATCGTTAATGTACCATCTATCATACAGTGAATACATTGTATCGTTAATGTACCATCTATCATACAGTGAATACATTGTATCGTTAATGTACCATCTACCATACAGTGAATACATTGTATCGTTAATATACCATCTATCATACAGTGAATACATTGTATCGTTAATGTACCATCTACCATACAGTGAATACATTGTATCGTTAATATACCATCTATCATACAGTGAATACATTGTATCGTTAATGTACCATCTATCATACAGTGAATACATTGTATCGTTAATGTACCATCTATCATACAGTGAATACATTGTATCGTTAATGTACCATCTATCATACAGTGAATACATTGTATCGTTAATGTACCATCTATCATACAGTGAATACATTGTATCGTTAATGTACCATCTATCATACAGTGAATACATTGTATAGTTAATGTACCATCTATCATACAGTGAATACATTGTATCGTTAATGTACCATCTATCATACAGTGAATACATTGTATCGTTAATGTACCATCTATCATACAGTGAATACATTGTATCGTTAATGTACCATCTATCATACAGTGAATACATTGTATCGTTAATGGGTTTAAAAAACGCGAACCTGGGATAGGTTTACTTGTACCAGTAATATGTTTCATTATTATACATCGCTGGCTTAGAACTAGAAGGTCGTAAGTTTGAGAAAACAAGAAGCAACTGTCTGAAAACTATTCTTAACTTAGTTTTTAAACTTCAGTTTGGTCAACATGACCACTTCCGATTTTCATGAAAATAGGCTCATACGATCTTTTTCATGAAAATAGGCTAATAAAAAGCGCCTTGAGATGAAGATTTCATATAATATTATGAATTATAAGGTGGTAAGTGGTACTTACGACCTTCTAATTCTAAGCCAGCGATATGGTATTGACGGTTACCGGAATGCCGTCATTTCGATACCCAAATATCTTAAAATGGATTAAGTAATACTGGACTTATCACAAGAATAAGACATAAGTTCAGAGAAAGGAAAGTAACACGTTTCTCGATAAATTGGATCAGCCATTGTTGAGCGCAAATGTTTTTGTAAAAAAGCGAAACATATCTTGCGCCAACAAGTTTAATGGTTAATGGCACATCAAATAATTTCAACAGCACTGTAAAACTAAAGTAGAGGGGCGTCTTCGCATTTAACTAAAGTCCGCATCATTTGGATATATTGTTCTACGCTAACAATTACCGATTGATTAAAAGTGTGACATTCGTTTTCTAGATGCTTTGACCAATCTTCCTTATAGTTGGCATGAATGTTCACACCCATGAGGAGTGTCATGCCCAACCCACAGGTTCCTATCTCAAAGGTCAAGGTCATAGTTGGAGGTCAAAGGTCAAATTGAGCTTGTCCGGACCATACATTTGTCATGCATTGACCAATCTTTCTCATATTTAGCATGAATATTAACCTCCATGGAGCGGAGTGCCATGCCCAACCCCCAGGTTCCTATCTCAAAGGTCAAGGTCACAGTTGGAGGTCAAAATGTCAAATTGAGCTTGTCTGGACCATAACTTTGTCATACATTGACAATCTTTTTTTATATTGGACATAAATGTTAACCTCCATGAGGCAGAATGTCTTGGCCAACCCACAGGTTCTTATCTCAAAGGTCAAGGTCTCAGTTGGCGGTCAAAAGGTCAAATTGAGCTTGTCCGGATCATAACTTTGTCATACATTGACCAATCTTTCTTATATTTGGCATAAATGTTAACTTGGCACATTTAAGTTGGTGCTTTTTTCAACGTGCGCCGAGGCTCGACATAATTTGCCCGAGGGCACCAATTTCTAGTGTTGATTATTCCATAAACACTAAAAACGGACTATGCTAGTAATGCGTATGCCCCTCTGTATTGTTAATGTGATGTCTACAGCGATCTGGTACGTTCTCAATCAATGTCATATGTGCTTTTAGGGGAATAACTCTTTACTGCTACACGATTAAACAGGTCAGATCATCATGGAACGTACAGCGATTTTCCGATTATACAGGTCGCATTCCTATAGCCTTTTATGCACCCGAAGGGTGGCATATTAAAATTTTACCGCCCGTCCGTCTGTCTGTCCGTCCGTCATATCGTCCGTCCGTTTGTCCGGGCATCAAGGTTAAAGTTTTTGATAAAGTTCAATATTTGTTTACTATCAATGCTATTGCATTGAAACTTGACCGACTTATTTATTATCATAAGTCAAGCATACTAGACATGGGTTAGAACTCTAAAATGATTTTGCTAGATGTTATTGCCCTTTTAACTTAGGAATTTTGTTTAAAGTTTTTAAAAAGGTTGAACTTTTTTTACTATCTATGCTATTGCATATATTGCACACTTCTTTATTTTCATTGGTCAACTCCTCTAGACAAAGGACATTACTCTAGGATGATTTTGTAAGGAGTTATTGTCCTATTTTTGTTGAAGGTTTTTAAAGAAGTTAAATATTTAATTTACTGTCTATGCTATTGCATTGAAACTTGGCACACTTTTTTATATTATAACTCTAGGGTGATTTTTAGCTCCGCTATTCGTAGAATAAGGGGAGCTATTGCAGTCACCCGAGCGTCACTTTTGTTAAAGTTTAGGTACATGTTTTTAACCTCTTATATTTTCTAAGTCTTTTGAGATGTTGCTTTCATACTTTGCATACTTGTTGCCATCATGACCCCAACCCATATGCTGGAGTAGGTAACCCTATCAGGCATTTTGTTGAAATTATGCCCCCTTTTTCTGCTTAGTGCAAATAGTGCAAATGTTAAAGTTTAGGTACGGGTTTTTTAACATCTAATCTCTTCATGGTGCATTGACATATTGCTTTGATACTTTGCATACTTGTTCACCATTATAACCCAACCCATACACAGGACTGGGTAACTCTATCAAGCATTTTGTTGAAATTATGTCCCCTTTTGGACTTAAATATGCAAATGTTAAAGTTTAGGTGCAGGGTTTTTAACCTCTAATATTTTCAAAGTGCATTCACATATTGCTTTGATACTTTGCATACTTGTTAACCATCATGACCCAACACCTACACAGGAGAAGATAACTATTTAGCATTTTGTTGAATTATGCCCCCTTTTGGACTAAGACATGCTTATTTGTTTACCTTCAATGACCAAGAGGACCTACACATGAGTTGGTATCGGTCCTACATAATTTGTCCAAATTATACCCCTTTTTAGCTCATCTGATTTTTGAAAAAAAGATGAGTTATTGTCATCACTTGATCGTCGTCGGCGTCGTCGTCGGCGTCGGCGTTGCTTTGTTAAGTTTCGTGTTTGGTAAACTTTTTTCATAAACTATCAAAGCTATTGCTTTAAAACTTGCAACACTTGTTCACCATCAATACCTGAGCCTGTAAAGCAAGACCCATAACTCTGATTTGCATTTTGTAAGAATTATTGCCCCTTTTTGGACTTAGAAAGTAAAATGCCTTGGTTAAGTTTTGCGTTTAGGTCCGCTTTTCTCCTAAACTATCAGAGTTATTGCTTTGAAACTTTCAACACTTGTTCACCATCAACACCTGACCATGTCAAGCAAGAACCAGAACTCCGATCTGCCTTTTGCATAAGTTATTGCCCCTTATTGGACTTAGAAAATTCCTTGGTTAAGTTTTGTGTTTAGGTCCACTTTTCTCATACACTACGTGGGCTATTGCTTTGAAACTTTCAACACTTGTTCACCATCAACACCTGACCATGTCAAGCAAGAACCTTAACTCTGATCTGCCTTTTGCAAGAGTTATTTCCCCTTTTTTGACTCAGAAAATTCCTTGGTTAAGTTTTGTGTTTAGGTCCTTTTTTCTCATGCACTACGCTTATTGGACTTAGAAAATTCCTTGGTTATGTTTTGTGTTTAGGTCCTTTTTTCTCATACACTACTTTCAACACTTGTTCACCATCAACACCCGACCATGTCAAGCAAGAAGCATAACTCTGATCAGCATTTTGCGAGAGTTATTTCCCCTTTTTGGACAAGTTTTGTGTTTAGGGTCACTTTTCTCATACATTATGTAGGCTATAGCTTTGAAACTTTCAACACTTATTCACCATCAATACCTGACCATGTCAAGCATGACCCATAACTCTGATCAGCAATTTGCAAGAGTTATTGCCCCTTTATTTTCACCATCAATACCTCACTTTTTTAACCAAGACTCTTAACACGTCCCTACTTTATGCAAGGGTAATGGGCCTTTTTTACAGTGACAATGATCAGATAAGCGTCTGCACCGCAAGGCGGTGCTCTTGTTAGAATTAGAAGCCCCAAAATCTACAAAGCAGAGGGTAATGCTGCTGTTATGAAGCATTTTGTTTTGAATACATAATGCTTATACTATCCTATCATGGCACTGCGAATAGTGGAGCGCGCTGTTCGTGAACAGCTCTTGCTGGTTTTAACTAATGGTTACGGATCAATATTATGATATATTTTCAGTCAAATTCAGACCAACCAATGGCAATGGTGAATAGTTACGAACTGACCTACACGTAGAGTCAATTCTTCACTTGCTGATCCAAATATTGCAGGTAATGATCGCAACTGCTCATTAACATTATATTAGCAATATATGTGAGTCATTAGAAATGTTTTTGATGTTTCTACATATGTAAGACGTTTATTTACCTAACTATTGATTATGGATCAATACTATGATATTTTTCAGTCAAATTGAGACTAACCATGGTGAATAGATGCGAACAAGACACCCGGAATGTCGATTCTTCACTTGCTGATCCAAATAGTGCAAGTATTAAACGCCACTGCACATTGACATCACATTAACAATATGTTTGTGACATTAATTAATGTTGTTACGTATGTAAAACTTTTATGATTTCGGATCAATATTATGATATATTGTCAGAACAAATGAGACCATAAAATTGCCATGGTGAATAAATGCAAACTGAGACACGCGAAAAGTACAATTCTTCATGTGCCGCTCCCTCATGTCTGGTAATGATCGCATCTATAAAAACATTTCATCAGCAATATGTTTGAGACATTACAAACGCATGTGATGTTTCTACGTATGTAAACCGTTCATCTACCCAAGCAATGATTACGGATCAATATTATAATATATTTTCAGTGAAATTGAGACCAACTAATTGCCATGGTGAATAGAAGCGATCGGAGACACGGAAAGTCAATTCATCACTTGCTGATCCAAACATAGCCGGTATAAATCACAACTGCACATTAACAACATCACATTAGCAATATATTTGACTTTATTTGATGTTTTATGTATGTAAAACGTTTTTATGGTTTGAACTAATGATTACGGATCAATATTATGATATATTTTCAGACAAATTCAGACCAACCAATGGCAATGGTGAATAGTTGCGAACTGACCCACAGGTAGAGTCAATTCTTCACTTGCTGATCAAATATTGCAGGTAATGATCGCAACTGCTCATTAACATTATATTAGCAATATATGTGCGTCATTAGAAATGTTTTTGATGTAAGACGTTTATTTACCTAACTATTGATTATGGATCAGTACTATGATATTTTTCAGTCAAATTGAGACTAACCATGGTGAATAGATGCGAACAAGACACACGGAATGTCGGTTCTTCACTTGCTGATCCAAATATTGCAAGTATTAAACGCCACTGCACATTGACATCACATTAACAATATGTTTGTGACATTAATTAATGTTGTTACGTATGTAAAACTTTTATGATTTCGGATCAATATTATGATATATTGTCAGAAAAAATGAGACCATAAAATTGCCATGGTGAAGAAATGCAAACTGAGACACGCGGAAAGTACAATTCTTCATGTGCCGCTCCCTCATGTCTGGTAATGATCGCATCTATAAAAACATTTCATCAGCAATATGTTTGAGACATTACAAACGCATGTGATGTTTCTACGTATGTTAACCGTTCATCTACCCAAGCAATGATTACGGATCAATATTATAATATATTTTCAGTGAAATTGAGACCAACTAATTGCCATGGTGAATAGAAGCGATCGGAGACACGGAAAGTCAATTCATCACTTGCTGATCCAAACATAGCCGGTATAAATCACAACTGCACATTAACAACATCACATTAGCAATATATTTGACTTTATTTGATGTTTTATGTATGTAAAACGTTTTTATGGTTTGAACTAATGATTACGGATCAATATTATGATATATTTTCAGTCAAATTCAGACCAACCAATGGCAATGGTGAATAGTTGCGAACTGACCCACACGTAGAGTCGATTCTTCACTTGCTGATCCAAATATTGCAGGTAATGATCGCAACTGCTCATTAACATTATATTAGCAATATATGTGCGTCATTAGAAATGTTTTTGATGTAAGACGTTTATTTACCTAACTATTGATTATGGATCAATACTATGATATTTTTCAGTCAAATTATGACTAACCATGGTGAATAGATGCGAACAAGACACACGGAATGTCGATTCTTCACTTGCTGATCCAAATATTGCAATTATTAAACGCCACTGCACATTGACATCACATTAACAATATGTTTGTGACATTAATTAATGTTGTTACGTATGTAAAACCTTTATGATTTCGGATCAATTTTATGATATATTGTCAGTCAAATGGAGACCATAAAATTGCCATGGTAAATAAATGCAAACTGAGACACGCGAAAAGTACAATTCTTCATTTGCCGCTCCCTCATGTCTGGCAATAATCGCATCTATAAAACATTTCATCAGCAATATGTTTGAGACATTACAAACGCATTTGATGTTTCTAAGTATGTAAAACGTTCATGTACCCAAGCAATGATTACGGATCAATATTATAATATATTTTAAGTGAAATTGAGACCAACCAATTGCCATGGTGAATAGAAGCGATCAGAGAAACGGAAAGTCAATTCATCACTTGCTGATCCAAACATAGCCGGTATTAATCACAACTGCACATTAACAACATCACATTAGCAATATATTGACTTTATTTGATGTTTTATGTATGTAAAACGTTTTTATGGTTTTAACTAATGATTACGGCTCAATATAATGATATATTTTCAGTCAAATTCAGACCAACCAATGGCAATGGTGAATAGTTGCGAACTGACCCACACGTAGAGTCAATTCTTCACTTGCTGATCAAATATTGCAGGTAATGATCGCAACTGCTCATTAACGTTATATTAGTAATATATGTGCGTCATTAGAAATGTTTTTGATGTTAGACGTTTATTTACCTAACTATTGATTATGGATCAATACTATGATATTTTTCAGTCAAATTGAGACTAACCATGGTGAATAGATGCGAACAAGACACACGGAATGTCGGTTCTTCACTTGCTGATCCAAATAGTGCAAGTATTAAACGCCACAGTACATTGACATCACATTAACAATATGTTTGTGACATTAATTAATGTTGTTACGTATGTAAAACTTTTATGATTTCGGATCAATATTATGATATATTGTCAGTCAAATGGAGACCATAAAACTGCCATGGTGAATAAATGTAAACTGAGACACGCGAAAAGTACAATTCTTCATTTGCCACTCCCTCATGTCTGGTAATAATCGCATCTATAAAAACATTTCATCAGCAATATGTTTGCGACATTACAAACGCATTTCATGTTTCTACGTATGTAAAACGTTCATCTACCCAAGCAATGATTACGGATCAATATTATAATATATGTTCAGTGAAATTGAGACCAACCAATTGCCATGGTGAATAGAAGCGATCGGAGACACGGAAAGTCAATTCATTACTTGCTGATCCAAACATAGGCAGTATTAATCACAACTGCACATTAACAACATCACATTAGCAATATATTTGACTTTATTTGATGTTTTATGTATGTAAAACGTTTTTATGGTTTGAACTAATGATTACGGATCAATATTATGATATATTTTCAGACAAATTCAGACCAACCAATGACAATGGTGAATAGTTGCGAACTGACCCACAGGTAGAGTCAATTCTTCACTTGCTGATCAAATATTGCAGGTAATGATCGCAACTGCTCATTAACATTATATTAGCAATATATGTGCGTCATTAGAAATGTTTTTGATGTAAGACGTTTATTTACCTAACTATTGATTATGGATCAATACTATGATATTTTTCAGTCAAATTGAGACTAACCATGGTGAATAGATGCGAACAAGACACACGGAATGTCGGTTCTTCACTTGCTGATCCAAATATTGCAAGTATTAAACGCCACTGCACATTGACATCACATTAACAATATGTTTGTGACATTAATTAATGTTGTTACGTATGTAAAACTTTTATGATTTCGGATCAATATTATGATATATTGTCAGAAAAAATGAGACCATAAAATTGCCATGGTGAATAAATGCAAACTGAGACACGCGAAAAGTACAATTCTTCATGTGCCGCTCCCTCATGTCTGGTAATGATCGCATCTATAAAAACATTTCATCAGCAATATGTTTGAGACATTACAAACGCATGTGATGATTCTACGTATGTTAACCGTTCATCTACCCAAGCAATGATTACGGATCAATATTATAATATATTTTCAGTGAAATTGAGACCAACTAATTGCCATGGTGAATAGAAGCGATCGGAGACACGGAAAGTCAATTCATCACTTGCTGATCCAAACATAGCCGGTATAAATCACAACTGCACATTAACAACATCGCATTAGCAATATATTTGACTTTATTTGATGTTTTATGTATGTAAAACGTTTTTATGGTTTGAACTAATGATTACGGATCAATATTATGATATATTTTCAGTCAAATTCAGACCAACCAATGGCAATGGTGAATAGTTGCAAACTGACCCACACGTAGAGTCAATTCTTCACTTGCTGATCCAAATATTGCAGGTAATGATCGCAACTGCTCATTAACATTATATTAGCAATATATGTGCGTCATTAGAAATGTTTTTGATGTAAGACGTTTATTTACCTAACTATTGATTATGGATCAATACTATGATATTTTTCAGTCAAATTATGACTAACCATGGTGAATAGATGCGAACAAGACACACGGAATGTCGATTCTTCACTTGCTGATCCAAATATTGCAATTATTAAACGCCACTGCACATTGACATCACATTAACAATATGTTTGTGACATTAATTAATGTTTCATACGTATGTAAAACCTTTATGATTTCGAATCAATTTTATGATATATTGTCAGTCAAATGGAGACCATAAAATTGCCATGGTGAATAAATGCAAACTGAGACACGCGAAAAGTACAATTCTTCATTTGCCGCTCCCTCATGTCTGGCAATAATCGCATCTATAAAACATTTCATCAGCAATATGTTTGAGACATTACAAACGCATTTGATGTTTCTAAGTATGTAAAACGTTCATGTACCCAAGCAATGATTACGGATCAATATTATAATATATTTTAAGTGAAATTGAGACCAACTAATTGCCATGGTGAATAGAAGCGATCAGAGACACGGAAAGTCAATTCATCACTTGCTGATCCAAACATAGCCGGTATAAATCACAACTGCACATTAACAACATCACATTAGCAATATATTGACTTTATTTGATGTTTTATGTATGTAAAACGTTTTTATGGTTTTAACTAATGATTACGGCTCAATATAATGATATATTTTCAGTCAAATTCAGACCAACCAATGGCAATGGTGAATAGTTGCGAACGGACCCACACGTAGAGTCAATTCTTCACTTGCTGATCAAATATTGCAGGTAATGATCGCAACTGCTCATTAACATTATATTAGCAATATATGTGCGTCATTAGAAATGTTTTTGATGTTTCTACATATGTAAGACGTTTATTTACCCAACTATTGATTATGGATCAATACTATGATATTTTTCAGTCAAATTGAGACTAACCATGGTGAATAGATGCGAACAAGACACACGGAATGTCGATTCTTCATTTGCTGATCCAAATATTGCAAGTATTAAACGCCATTGCACATTGACATCACATTAACAATATGTTTGTGACATTAATTAATGTTGTTACGTATGTAAAACTTTTATGATTTCGGATCAATATTATGATATATTGTCAGTCAAATGGAGACAATAAAATTGCCATGGTGAATAAATGCAAACTGAGACACGCGAAAAGTACAATTCTTCATGTGCCGCTCCCTCATTTCTGGTAATAATCGCACCTATAAAAACATTCCATCAGCAAAATGTTAGCGACATTACAAACGCATTTAATGTTTCTACGTATGTAAAACGTTCATCTACCCAAGCAATGATTACGGATCAATATTATAATATATTTTCAGTGAAATTGAGACCAACCAATTGCCATTGTGAATAGAAGCGATCGGAGACACGGAAAGTCAATTCATCACTTGCTGATCCAAACATAGCCGGTATTAATCACAACTGCACATTAACAACATCACATTAGCAATATATTTGACTTTATTTGATGTTTTATGTATGTAAAACGTTGTTTGGTAAGAACTAATGATTACGGATCAATATTATGATATATTTTCAGTCAAATTCAGACCAACCAATGGCAAAGGTGAATAGTTGCGAACTGACCCAACGTAGAGTCAATTCTTCACTTGCTGATCCAAATATTGCAGGTAATGATCGCAACTGCTCATTAACATATCTGATATTTTTCAGTCAAATTGAGACTAACCATGGTGAATAGATGCGAACAAGACACACGGAATGTCGGTTCTTCACTTGCTGATCCAAATAGTGCAAGTATTAAACGCCACTGCACATTGACATCACATTAACAATATGTTTGTGACATTAATTAATGTTGTTACGTATGTAAAACTTTTATGATTTCGGATCAATATTATGATATATTGTCAGTCAAATGGAGACCATAAAATTGCCATGGTTAATAAATGCAAACTGAGACACGCGAAAAGTACAATTCTTCATGTGCCGCTCCCTCATGTCTGGTAATAATCGCATCTATAAAAACATTTCATCAGCAATATGTTTGAGACATTACAAAGGCATGTGATGTTTCTACGTATGTAAAACGTTCATCTACCCAAGCAATGATTACGGATCAATATTATAATATATTTTCAGTGAAATTGAGACCAACCAATTGCCATGGTGAATCGAAGCGATCGGAGACACAGAAAGTCAATTCATCACTTGCTGATCCAAACATAGCCGGTATTAATCACAACTGCTTATTAACAACATCACATTAGCAATATATTTGACTTTATTTGATGTTTTATGTATGTAAAACGTTTTTATGGTTTGAACTAATGATTACGGCTCAATATTATGATATATTTTCAGTCAAATTCAGACCAACCAATGGCAATGGTGAATAGTTGCGAACTGACCCACACGTAGAGTCAATTCTTCACTTGCTGATCAAATATTGCAGGTAATGTTCGCAACTGCTCATTAACATTATATTAGCAATATATGTGAGTCATTAGAATTGTTTTTGATGTTTCTACATATGTAAAACGTTTATTTACCCAACTATTGATTATGGATCAATACTATGATATTTTTCAGTTAAATTGAGACTAACCATGGTGAATAGATGCGAACAAGACACACGGAATGTCGATTCTTCATTTGCTGATCCAAATATTGCAAGTATTAAACGCCATTGCACATTGACATCACATTAACAATATGTTTGTGACATTAATTAATGTTGTTACGTATGTAAA
>CAMXUH010000007.1:0-21978 GCA_947247005.1 Spisula solida | reverse complement strand
AGCTTAGTTTGGCACTGATGAGTCTTGCAAAGTTTCGTTAAAAAGGGACTATTTGAAATAGCGCAGAGAAAATAATAAGTGAAAAGCTCACAGAACAATAAAGATGTGCACAACTAAACTTGGTACTGATACGTCATGCACTCCAACCAAAAGCCACAGAGACATAGTGCAGACAAAATAATAAATGGAAAATACAAAGGGCAGTTACCCGATACTTCCTAATTATCAATCCGACCAATTGAATGGGCAAACAAAATGATTAGTCTAAAAACAAATGGCCATAACTCCATTAAAACGTAATCGGACCAATAGGCGCCAACGATATGCATAACTAGACTTGGTATTGGAAAGTCATACAAAGTTTCATCAAAATGTGACAAATGGTTACAGCGTGAACAAAAATTATCAATGTAAAACAAAGGGCAATAACTCCCTTAAAATTGCTCTGACGAGGTGCCCCAGCGATATGCACAACTAGGCTTCATACTGATAAGTCATGCAAAGTTTCGTTGAAATCTGACCATTGGTAACACAACAAGAAATAGCAGTGAAAGTGATGAATACCCCCAGATACTGCTTGACACAGTGGCTTAATATTATAGTGATATGCACATATGCCTTGTCTAGCTTTAGAATTGAAGAGTCTTTCAAACTAGCAAAGTTTGGTTGACAGCTGCAGTTATAAACAATAGCGCAAACCAAATCATAAATGAAAATATCAAAGGACAGTAACTCCCTAGTCATACAAACAACAAAGTTTTGTTGATATCCAACCAATGTTTAAGTTTAAGGAAAATAGTGCGGCCAATAAGCATTGGCCCAACCAACAGACCAACCTAAAGCATGACTCCAATATAGCCCCCACATATTTTGTATCTGAGGGTATAAATATAAAGATGTACAACAAAACATACTGACTAATATTCCTATGAAGTTTGATAACTGTAGCCTAATTACTTAAAATTTCAACTAACAGACGGCACATTTCGGGATGGACATACCCAGATTTTTTCAAGACAAACATGACAACCAACTTTCACTAAGATTCAGTGAACAATACAGTTGCGGTCCAGTGGTTACTATGCTGGATTTGTAACCCGGCTATCTGGGTTTGATTTCTGGTTGCAGCAGTTCTCACATTTTTATAAAAATTTGACAACATTGCCGATTTAACTCCACATGTGGCAAAGTTGCTTGTCCCTTGTGGAAGGGTAAGTTACGATACTTGTGTCAGACACAGGTAGGCATCACGATCAACAGAATGTAGGAATAGTTTGCCAGCCCAACACAATAACATCCAAAAAGTCCATCTTGATTTCCATGGCAAAATATATCATATAATGTCACATAGGACTACGAGGAATGATCAATATATAAAGCGAAAATGCTTATAATTTTGTTATGATCGTTTCGATTTTACTCCAACTTTAAATGTAAGTAGTAACATATATTGGCAATGTTTCCCTGAATATTCATGATTACAGCGAGATCATGCTAAAAACTATAGTTGCTAAGATAACTCTCAAAACGCTTAGGAGGGACATTTTGCGGGTCTTTTCGCCGTTTTCATCTAAATAATAGTCATGTGATGAAAATTGGTAGTTAATGTTATCTAAGACACACTGTACTGATGGTGACGTCATGCACGGGTTGTATTGTCACGTTACGTCACATCCGTGTTATTGTTTTGTAATAGCAAAACTGATGGATGCAGACAAAAGATTATCAATAATATATTTAGTGTTGAAGAAAACAATTAATAATGAAACTGTGCGTGAGATTCAGTTATCATTTTGTGATCATGCCACATCAAAAGCTTCGATTTATGTTCATAATTACTTATTAAACAAGAGATGTTTATAAAACACGTATGCCCCCATGGCAGCCAAATAGTCAGAAATGGTAAAGGTCATAGTGACCTTTGACCTTCTGACATCCAAATCAATAGGGGTCATCTAATGTTGATGACCAACATCCATGTTAAGTTTGAAGATCCTAGGGCAAAGCGTTCTTGAGTTATTGAACGGAAACCATTTGAATAGTCAGAAATGGTAAAGGTCAGTGACCTTGCCCTTTGACCTAACAATCAATAGGGGTCAACTAATGTTGATGGCCAACATCCATGTTAAGTTTGAAGATCCTAGGGCAAAGCATTCTAGAGTTATTGAATGGAAACCATTTGAATAATCAGAAATGGTAAAGGTCAGTGACCTTGCCCTTTGACCTAAAATTCAATAGGGGTTATCTACTGTTGATGACCAACCTCGATGTAAAGTTTGAAGGTCCTAGGGCAAAGCGTTCTTGAGTTATTGAACGGAAACCATTTGAATAGTCAGAAATGGTAAAGGTCAGTGACCTTGCCCTTTGACCTAAAATTCAATAGGGGTTATCTACTGTTGATGACCAACCTCGATGTAAAGTTTGAAGGTCCTAGGGCAAAGCGTTCTTGAGTTATTGAACGGAAACCATTTGAATAGTCAGAAATGGTAAAGGTCAGTGACCTTGCCCTTTGACCTAAAATTCAATAGGGGTTATCTACTGTTGATGACCAACCTCGATGTAAAGTTTGAAGGTCCTAGGGCAAAGCGTTCTTGAGTTATTGAACGGAAACCATTTGGTCTACCGATAGGCGGAACGACATATGCAAAGCAATATATATATACCCCTCATCAAAGATGGGGGGCATAAAAACTGGATCGGAAAGGGCTAGTAATCTAACACAAAGTGGGTGTAACATCATGTCGACGTGAGAACTTCGTTGAACGAAATTCCCTAGGATGACTAATGTGAGTCACTTTTCAACTTTGTATCACGTAGGTGAAGGTTAATAAATATCAAAGGAGGGTAATCTAAAAGGTTTTAAAAATTAATACAGAACCTACAAAATGTGATAATCAAATTGATTATCATTAAATTCTGTTTCAGTGCAAAAAATGACCTGGCCCCGTATACTGGTTTCAAAAATGTTCTAAACGATTTATTTTTCCTTATATTTGAGAACTTTCGTATGTTTTCTTTTAATATATGTATTAACCACCGCATAAAATATTTTTAGAAAAAAAATGTAATAGCTTAATAATAAGCATTTTCTCATTAAATAATGATCACCCCTCAGACCATCCAACATGGTGTCTTCGGCATATATACATGTACCATCAAAGGCCAAAAATTCTTTCGGTTTGTTTCCTCATTATAACACACAATTGTAAATAAATTAGAAAATAATATCCATGTGTCAGTGTTATTTGGAAACTGCATGTACTTTATGTTTGCAAAGCACATGATCAAACTTCACATGCACAAAAGGTAACATAATTATCCGAGTAAGTACATGTACTTGGGAACTTAAACATATTGTAAAATTGATATTTTCAGTTGATCGGAGATAACAAACAGTAATTTCAAGACTTGTTATCTAGTATAGCAAGGGTCTGTAGTGTTGTGCTGGTCTAGTTGTACTGTATTTCCTTTTTCTGATGTGTATTCAGAAAGTCAATTAACAGGTAGATAGCTAAATACTTCTACCGTCTATCACCAGCACACCATCACAAGTACACCAATTATATTTCTCTTTCAACCAATAACACAAGTTTTCTGAAAATTTCTAGCTGCGTAGTCTTATTTTAAGACCAGTCTGTGAACTACAAGCAGTAGTTTGTCCACTAGCAGTAATCATATGTCACTCTTATTCTCCAATCGTCCTCAGAACCCACTGACTGGTATATGAAGTCTGAAACAGTAAATGTAAAGACATTTAATGATTGAAGACTAAGTACAGCAAATACCATATTACACAGACAATTCAAAGCCATACAGAAGCTATGGACGTACCTAGCCACCCATGCAAGAGCTAAAAACTGCATTTCATGTCACAGCAAGAAACATCCCTACCAATTTTGGAGCCATTCATACTTATGGTGACAAAGTTATGCCCAGGACAAGTATGCTTATAAAATCAATCAAAGGGAAAGAATTCAAAAATGACGCGGGTAGAGTTATGGTTCTTGTGCACTGCACTTCGGCTTTTTGTAAGAAACATGCATACTACGTTTCAAGTCATTCAACCTGATGGTACCAAAGTTATGCTCCGGACAAGGAATGCTCTAATAAAATCAATCAAAGGGAAATATCACTGAATGTGATCAATACCCCCAGAAACTGCTTGACACAGTCACTTAAATGTGATTTGAGAAACAACTAGACTTAGAACTGATCATTCATGCAAATGTTCATTGAAATCAAACCAATGGTAACAAAGGAAAAATTCATAAGTGTAAAAAACAAAAGGCCATAACTTCCTTAAAATTAATCCGATAAACGTGTGCCGTGGATATGCACAACTAGACTTGGTACTGATCATTTACGCTAAGTTTCATTGAAATCCGGCAATTAATAAGGCCTAAAATAAAATATTGTTTGTTTCCCCATCCCCTACCTACCCGACTAAAAAGGGCCCTACCCAAAATATTTTATTGCCCAAATTGAAATAATATTTTTTTTATTAAAAATTGTAAGTGAAAATGTTAATTTTTGTTTACTGACTTCTTTCTTACCATTAAATTTAAGACTGTTGGTGTTCACCTTAAAGTTAATTCTAAATTTCATTATTTGTATGTCTTAACCAATAACTATCATACTGAAACGGTTCCAAAAAAAAAAATTTAACCCTACCTACCTACCCATTCTAAATCTGCTAGGGTCGGGATGGGGAAACCAAGAATATTTTAAGTTTGGCCTAACACAGAAAAATTTGTGAGTGTAAAAAAAATAAAGGGCCATAACTCCCTTAAAATTGATCCGACCAATGTGTGCCGAGAATATGCACAACTAGACTTGGTACTGATCATTCATGCAAAGTTTTATTGAAATCCAACCATCGGCATGATTGGTAACAGAGAAATAGCGCGGACAAATTTTTAAGTGTAAAAAAACAAGGGCCATAACTCCCTTAAAATCAATCCAACTAATGTGTGCCGAGGATATGCACAACTAGACTTGGTACTGATCATTCATGCAAAGTTTCATTGAAATCCAACCATTGGTTACAGAGAAAGAGCGCGGACAAATTTTTAAGTGTAAATAAACCAAGGGCCATAACTCCCTTAAAATTTATCCGACTGGCTTATGCCAACGATACGCACAACTAGACTTGGTACTGATCAATCATGCAAAGTTTTGATGAAATTCGACCAATTGTTACAGAGAAATAGCGCAGACAAAACAGACCAACCAACAGACCAACCAACCAACCATCCTCAAGCATGACTCCAATATAGCCCCCATATAATATATGTATCTGGGGGTATAATGATGCAAGGTAGAGTTATAGTTCTTGTACACTGCACTTCAGCTTATTGCAAGAAACATGGGGTCCGTTGCCTAAGCAAAGCGCTACCGAGCGCCTTTATTCAGTTACTTCCCGTTCAATTAAATATAGAAGGCAAGGATTACCTCCCGTGGAAAGCGCTACTTAGCGCTCGCCCATGTTAACGGTCTCATGCATACCAATTTTTGAGTCATTTGAACTTAAGCGCTGGGTACACCGTCTATTTTTAGAACCAGAAAACCGTTACTAAGCACGGCTTTTGAATCGCATGGTTGCAGTTTCGGTGAGGTAAATATTTGATTTTCTATCTACCGCAAGTGGTACAGCGTATACATTAAGGGGTGCCACGTTCAGGTTGTCATCATTATCTCTGAAAAGATTAGCCAAATAAGCAAAATAGATGGTACTTTTCATTTGTTACTTAACCACGTACAAAGTAAAAAAGGAAAAATTGGTACCGGCAATTAATTTTGTTTAATTGACAAATCTTTTCAAACAAAATGATAACAGCCTTAATAATCCCTTATTGCCTATGCTGCACCACTTGGTTTTTATCGATCACAACAAAGTAGATATAAAATCAACAAATATTTACCCCATCGAAACTGCAATGACGCGATTCAAGACTTGTGCGGAGTAACAGTTTTTCCAGTTCTAAAAATAGACGGTGTACCCAGTGTTAAGTTGACGAAGTTATGCTCCAGACAAGAAAAATGGGACGTCGCTGCCGCAGACGCTGGCAATTATAATACAAGAGGGCCCTAGGTCGCTCACATGTCGTAATAGTGCATGCAAGCCCTGTGATTTGACCTAGTGACCAAGTTCTTGACCCAATATCGCACTTGACCTAGATTTTGTTGCGATGATCATTCTGACCAAGTTTGATAAAGATTAGGCCAAAATTGTAACCACTAGTGTCCAGACAAGGTTTTTTCTATGATTTGACCTTGTGACCTAGTTTTTGACCCCTGATAACCCAATATCGAACTTGACCTTGATTTTGTTGAGATGATCATTCTGACCAAGTTTCATAAAGATTAGACCAAACTTGTGACCTGTAGTGTCTACACAAAGTTTTTCTATGATTTGACCTTGTGACCTAGTTTTTGACCCCGTTTAACCCAATATCAAACTTGACCTATATTTTGTTGAGATGTTCATTCTGACCAAGTTTGATAAAGAGTAGGTCAAATTTGTGACCTCTAGTGACTACACAAGGTTTTTCTATGATTTGACCTTGTGACCTAGTTTTTGACCCCAGATAACCCAATATCGAACTTGACCTTTATTTTGTTGAGATGATCATTCTGACCAAGTTTCATAAAGATTAGACCAAAATTGTGACCTGTAGTGTCTACACAGTCAAGCAAATTGTGACTTTGTGACAGGTGAGCTAAAAAGTAATCCCGATATATGTCGCACACAAATTATTTTAAAATTAAATAAAGGGAGATCATTTCAAAATTTCACTATTTAGAATTATGGTTTTTGGTCACTGCACTTCTCCTAGTTGCCATCTATTCATATATTAAGTTTAATGTCAATACCTCAAATAGTTCTTGAGGTATGCTCTGGACAAAAAGTTATCTTAAAATTAAACAAAGGGAGATAATTTCAAAACTGGACTACATAGAGTTATGGTTTTTGATCACTGCACTTTTCCTAGTTGCCATCTATTCATATATCAAGTTTCAAATCAATACCTTAAATAGTTTTCAAGTTATTCTCTGGACAAAAATATTTTAAATTAAACAAGGGAGATAATTTCAAAACTGGGCCATATAGAGTTATGGTTTTATGGTTTGTGGTCACTGCACTTCTCCTAGTTGCCATCTATTAACATACCAAGTTTCAAGCCAATACTGCAAATAGTTTTAAGAGTTATGCTCTGGACAAAATATGGGATGGACGTACAGACGCATACTATTTAGTATTACTATATCTCTTCGTTTTTGGAGGGGGATAACAAGCTACCTTCGTCACAGGTTTAATTACAAAATTTCAATCCTTACTCGATCAAGCTATTGCACAAAAAAATTAAACTTAAAATTTCCATTTTTGCAATATTGAACTGCTTGCACTACTTTCAAATCCCATGTCCACAATGGACCCAGGCATGCACAAGCAGTAAAATACATTGATGATTACCTCTTCCAATCAAGTTATTCCACTAAATACAAAATGTAGGTTCATCTGACTAAGTACTGAAGACATTGTCGCCATGAATCCTCCCTTTATGCCAATATATTCTGAAAGGAGCGAAGATGGTTCCATGGATCACATACTGGTAACTGAAATGAATCAATACTTCATTAAAAATCTGAATATCGAACAAGAATTCTATATACTAATGAGTTATTGTCCCACCTGCATGCAGTTATTTTGCTCACAGTGTCCAACAAGCTACTTTTCTTCAAGGGACTGGGTTATCCTTATCAGACTCTTATCCCTTTCCACTTCACACTCATAATAGATTAATAATCCTCAGCTTTCCTGAGATTATTTAATTTTAATATGAGTCTGCACCTATAGGACAGCACATTTGACCTGTCTCTAATTAATTATCATGTGTTTTCGTTATTGTACTGTAAGAATGTTTTGATCAGTTAAAATAACAATTCTGATTAGACAACGGATATGCACAGATATTCAAGGGTGACATGTTAAATGTGCTAACCTATACTATGTTTATTGTATTTTTTACAAGTCAGTAAAACTACACAATATATATAGAGGATATTTGTTGATTTTGGTGTAAGATCGAATTTTATTTCACAGGTGATCACAGAAAATCAATATTTTCAAGAGTGGTACAGCCACGAGTGAAAATTTAATTTTCTGTTATCACTGGGTGAAATAAATTCGATCTTACACCAAAATTAACAAATATTCTGTTTATTATATGCCTCAATTCCTAAATCAATTCTTAAATATGTGTCGTAATTGGCTGAATTGGAAAAATCACGTCGAAATTAGAACGTCACGACGTGAGAATTATGACGTAACGCATATTTTAAAGCCCGGCGCCGTTGAAGTTTAACGTTTCTTTTTCTTCATGATACTGGAACCAGCTTCTAAAACAGCGAAAATAAAGTGGTAATTTCACTGTTATTTTCACTGAAAATCTCCATAATCCATTGAAAGCAAATAATAAAATATGCTAATCAAAGTCATTAACTATCAAACTCATACTGGTCATATCTTTTTTCAAAATGTACCAGAAAATGATCCAATTTCAATTTATTCTCCAAAGATTTAAAACATTCAATTGTGAAATTCGTGAACACAAGGATTTTTATATATTGTATTATCAAACCTGTTCAGAGTTTGTTCTGTGGGAGTTAAATATTATACATGGTATAGGAACATATCAGTTTATCTTCATTTGAATTTATCAGTCGCCCTATACCAGAGACTATAATATATAGCAGTCTCTGCCTATATAGATACTGAGGCATAATTTAAATGACCATAACTCATCAAATTAAAAATAATAGCAGAAAAGCTAATATTCTTTCTGGTGATATCCAGATTATTCTGATAAATTTTGTCAGATTTACTCCTATAGTTTGTTTCAATTTCTGTTGCTAAGGCCAAAATAATAATTGTGTGTTTCTAGTAACCCTGCCTTAAGCATAAGGTTTAACATTTTCTTTGTCCAACTTCTTTAATGGTATATTGTTGGAAGTCACTGCAGATTGTCGATTTTCCAGTACATAAAACAAAATTAATAATATTTTTTAAAAAATCCAAACCTTCATCCTAGACAATAATTTTTATGTTACCAGTACCACAATATTAATTTGGCTTAGAACCAGAGAGAAAACCATATGATTTTGTGTATACTGTGTAACACCAGTTTTACAATGACAAGAGACAATATACAACATTGACAAAGACCAGACAGACAGATAGCTTGAGATACCCCATAGTGTACATCTAGAGTTTTATGATCCTATTATTATACCACTTCAATGTAACAGATAGATAAAGCCTGTGCACTCTTTTGCACCTTTTGATAACGACACAAATTGATGTCAAAGATAAACTACAAACAATTACTTTAATTATTTACTGCAGACCTAAATATATATCATATTTCGAATATTTTTTGACAAATGAAAACTTAATTTGTACCTGAATCATATATATTTTATCCATTTGTGATAAAGGACACATTTTGTATAATCTTTTATTAGGACTGTGACATTGATAGTTGTTCTAAGCATAAATTAATAGCTAGACCACCTTTATATTATAAAATTTTATACGTCTATATATTATTATCTTTGTTTATATTATTATACAATTTGGCCCACTATACAAAAGTTTACCTTTATTAACACCAACACAAAATAATATTACAGTGGAACCCCTCTAATCCGGACTCGTCCGGACCAGACAAAAAGTCCGGATTAGAGAGGTATCTGGATTAGAGGGGTTTCTATTTTTAGATACTTGTATGTTAATTTTAGTTGAAGGCATTGCTAAACACAAAAAAAGCAAAAAAAGATGTAAAACAGCAACATTTGATTACACACCTTCATTGTTGGTTTTGGTACAGAAAAATATTCTCTGATCAATTTTACTTTAGCTTCAAGGTCGATTTCAACCTTACGACGTTTTGACGGAGGCTCAGACATGATTATCATATAAAATTCTGTAAAAGAATGACCATCCATCAAATGCATTTTGGTAGATTTTTATTGCATTTACTCGTAGATTTATCCAAACTGAGAACGTCCGAATTTGTTTTCCTTTGATTTCGATAACGACCTTCTCAAAATTAAGGGGACCTGTATTTGATTCAACTTACCCCCGTGTAGACAAAACAACCCAGCAATAGTCTTTTAATTAATTGAGTAAGCCAATAAACGCTGTCAATTAGCGCTTTTAAAATGATAATATTTTAATTGTCCCAAATTGTGATTTTCACACCCGTGTCGATAATACGTACACACCGACACTGCGTATTGTTGATGTTACAACCGTTAATTGATCGGACTATTTTAATTGCATATACGATGATGCGAATATACAACACATTGACACCTGTCAAAACATTGGCCTGGGCAATGTTCAAATTGATTGTCCGGATCCGAGGGGTCAAATTTAGAGCAAATATATGATAAATCCTCGTATTTTTGTCCGGTGTCCGGAGTGGAGGGGTTCCGGATCCGAGGGGTAAAAACGTATTAAAACATGAATAAGAATATTCGGGACCAACAGATCCGCCCGGATTAGAGGGAAATCCGGATTGGAGGGGTCCGGATTAGCGGGGTTCCACTGTGTTTAAAATTCTAACACGATCTGCGGATTAATCGTTTAAATATAAAGCGGACCTAACAATGTTTTATTACCCCCATAAAACATACCTATCAAATTGGCTGTTTCTATTTACGCCCAGTATCACGTGACATATTTATGAATGAATGAACGTAAACTTAATAGTTAATTTTTCTACGAGTTACGATGACAAGGCGAGTTGCACGAGAATCCAGTGTTACAGCTATGACGCATCTATTTTTAGAAACTCCAATATACTCTAGAAACCAAGTTTTATTAAAGCACTGATAATCAATTCATTTATATTTTTCATTTTATGAAATAGATACCATATACTCGTGTTATTAAAATTGTTTCAATGTTTAAAATGTGGTATTTCCTTCAGAAAATTACGATGGTCGTTTTTTATTAACGAGGGAGGTAATTGTACCAGCTAATAAGCCACTCAATTTCAGCGTGGAATTATGTTCAATGTCAAATGGGTGAAAATGGAATGCGCGCAGTTAAATAGTGCGGGATATTATCGTATTTAGAATCGAAATAAAAACTCTGTTCTTGTATATTGTCGGTGAATAAAACACGGGCACTCGTTCGGATGCGGAAAATTAAATCACAAGTGCGTAGAAAATTAAATCACTCGTGCTACGCACTCGTGATTTAATTTTTCCGCATCCGAACTCCTGCCCGTGTTTTATTCACCGACAATAAACGCGAACAGATTTTTATTTCTTAAGTAAAGATCTTTCTAAATTCATATACTTTCCAAACTTAATAAAAACCAATACTAAGTTCCCTGTATGTATTTAAATGTCAACCACAATTTTTGTTTGCCTGTAAAATCTTTTAATTTCAGGGGAGTTGAATTTTCATTGATTTCATTGTTGAACGACCACAAAATCTTATCCCCACAATAAATCAACCTCCTACATACAGATCATGGGTACAAACGCATCTTTAAATTTAAATCCTTAAAATGGTCAATTTGATACTTAGAATTCGTAGCCAACAGGTCGCACATACATTTCAAGATATAAAGACATCGTCAAGTTAGCATGTGTTCATTTTGATGTTTTATATTAATTGTCAAACAAAAATATCTTACGATATACTGAAACCAAAAAGTTTAGTCACTACAGTATGTTTCAATTGTGATCTACCAGATTTGAATTATAAGTTACAATGTGAATCCTTATAATTGGCCTGTAAGATATGGATAGGAGAAAAGTTCTTGTTTCTTCATTATTTCTTTTTAATTGGTATTCACATTTTAAATTAACATTAAAATATAGACTATTTATATATAACAAGTTCAAAAGGCAACATATCACATACTGTTACAAGTACACAATTTAAAAGTTTACTTTAATAATTAATATAAAACATACTTGTTATATTGTTCAACTAAATCATTAGGTTTAATGTTTATTAACTAATATGAAAAATACAGTAAGATACTGATCACAATCAAAGTTACTCTTTAAAGGTGACAGATGGTGAGAACATAATACTGATTGGTTTTATATTGGTACCCCACTGTGTACACTGATTAGGGTCTGATCTGATGGATACTGCACACAGGGAACTGTATTGTTTATTGTCTTGATCTGTCTGTCATTAATTAATTACAAGTACAAGACGATTTTGCACTGATCATGTTTCTGTGTTTGAGTTTGTTGCTGTTTTTAGTGGTATTATGATTAACTTAAGCCTAGTTTTATTTATTTTTTTGCTGTTTTTTTAGTAAATTCTATTTTGAACAAAATTTTGTCACATTGACATCACATACAAACCAATTTTGAAGTAAACCGTTCTAATACTATTATTACCAAAAAGTGTACTAATTAAATGAAATAAGCTATGTCTCAATACTGAAATTTTAAACATGATTTTTTTTTCTTAATTATTTCAAGGTTTCCATTGCACAGGAACTACATTTATAAGAGGACTTTAATTCACAATGTTGAATGAAACCGGATACAGACAAAATCCCCATTGGACATAATCCCTATCACCCATTTTGCTAGTTTCTTTATAACATTGATTATTTATGTTTGTATTTTCATTAATTATACAATAAAAATAAAGTATTTTTGTTGTGTACTGTATAATAGGTACTTAAAGTACAACGAAAATGAACGTCTTTTACTTAATACACAGTGTGGATTTTGTCCACCCAATGATGAGGATTTTGTCCATCTTTTGAAATCCATAATGGGATTTTGTTGACCTGGACAAAAATTAGCTGGTGGTATTATGCATCTGTCAATTGAAACTAGCCCCCAACCACGGGGAATGGCAGTAACTTTTAATAGTTTGCTTTATTCAAACCCCTGGTAAAATCCTTGCCCCCCCCCCAAGGCCATACATACAGATAGTAAAACTCCTGCAAATTGCCCCCCTCCCCCCCCCCCCCTATATACCTCACAGGTAATCACAGCTATATTCTCTAAGAAAATAACGGATTTAATATCCAAATATTACTGAAAGAAACTCTTAATTTTGTTCATTTTTACAAAGACCTACACTCTGAAGTAGTATAAAATATGTCCCTGTAATAGTGTTCCACAATGGGACCAAAATTACTATCGGTAATCGAATCGAATATTCATTTCACTATCGATTGATTAATCGATTATGCTATCGAAAACTCGGAAGAAAATTACGTTCCTAGCTACTCCAGTTAAGTGGTTCGGAGGCCCTTGGAAATTATATAACAAGAGTAATTAATCAAAACTGGGGTGTCACTAGACACAATAAACCCTGTCACAGGCCCCTAATTACTCAATGGTTTGAGTATCCTTTCATAAAACACAGGAGTCCTTCCCAGAGCTACAGATAAGCTGTGTATTGGGGTAATTACCCAATTAATTTTCATAAATACCCAATAGATTTTGAGAGGAGGGAGTAAGAAAAAGCAAAGACAATTTGAAACACCCAAATAGAAAAGGATGTTATAGTGAAAAATAGTACATAAAAGCTTATTTACCCTTTGAGTTTTATTAAATACCCAATTAAAATTTGTCAAAACCCAATCAAAATTGAAACTCGGGGGTAAAATACCCAATTGACTAAAACCTTATCTGTAGCTCTGCCTTCCTCAATGTATGGATGTTAAAGCCTTAAAACACTTGATCTAATATGTAGCTCCTTTTAAATTAACCGAAAAAGTTTTATTGCTCTTAATAGCAATGTTAATTTGTACTTAAATAAAGCCTTATTCAAGTTATTTGGATTTTTTAACAAAGTTTAGTTAAAACCAAAATCATTTAAATGGATAATCTGGCGTACTGATGCCATTAAATCCAATATCGAATCCAGGTTGTATCATAATTTTATGTCACAGTTCTGATAAGCCCACCCTTACTCAAACATTAATTGTGCTGCTAAAGACACCAAGAGAACCAGCAGTTACCGGGAACTATTAAGTAACTATGCTGAGCATCAATGAAGGGATATTTACAAATACCATTTTTAACGACTTGGAGAATTCGACCAGTGTCAAGATAAGTGACTGTTTATTCTCCGTATGACCACGCATGTTAATTAAATGTATATGACACTCTATATTAACGTATGTAAAAGGGGTAAACATGGCGTCGCTCACACATATCGATCGGCCGATTAATGCTTTAAAAACAAGTTTTACATTTTATAAAACCTTAAAGTATTAGATTTTTACAGGGATTTCCCCGACGCAGGTTTCTTGCGTCTCTGACGCAATATTTTGGCGTTGGACTCGCTTTGCAATTGAGTGTGCGTCCTCGGGACCCGCAATTACCAACGGCCGCCGTAACTGGTTCGCAGCGTTTTTCAATTTACACATTATTATATAAAATATTAATTGATCATTCTCCGCTGCGATATTCCGCGATAGGATTTGTTCCGAGGTAAACAGACTTTATTGTTACCCGGATGTCCGAAATGACTGTGCGGTCTAAAAAAGCAGACGACTAATAGCAATATCGCTGTCGACGCGAAGGTTTCGTACCCAACACAATTCGTACTCTGAAAAATTCGTCCCGTTTGTGAAAAAGTCGGGAACAAAATGACATTGTTAGGGTAGGCACATCGTTGTAGGTAACTCACTAGTCTATGGTACATCATACAAATGTTAAAAACGATGGTACATGAGATTTTGTTATTTTATTTATAAAATTGATCTAGTTTGATGCAGTAAACTTTACTCAAGCCCTTGAGCTGTGGTTTTATCAGTTTTTAGGTTTTCAAAATATCAACTACCAAAGTACATATCTGCTTATGAGGGACCCTCAAAATTTGTCCGGGACCCCCAAAATGCAAACCCTGAGGGTCCTGGGACCCCCATATGAAAATTTCAAGGGAAAACCCTGTTTTTAAACAAGCTTTAATGAACAAAATCGATCGAATATTAAATTAATAATTGATGATTTTCGACCGTTGATTGAATTTTTATTTGGTATAAAACGGGTTATTTTAAACTTAATTTTACGCGGAACGGATTCTTACTCGTCGCCGTGGATTTAATAATTAGGGTATCGTGTTAGAGACATATATCACTGCTTCATTACAAGCTTTAAATATTCAAAATCGGATAATAGATACGAAAATTATGAGGTCAGGGTAGAAATTGACTAGTGCGTTTAACGCTTCCCGCGGTAACATTGTTAATCGGCCGATCGATATGTACGTAGAACTATTTCAGTTCCCCCCACCAGCTATATATAGCATCAATGTTTGTATACAACATAATTAGGTCATCGTCTGCAATGTGCAGCGGCGGAGTGATTTACATACGTTACAGTATACGATTGAAAACCGTGGGAACTATTTTAGATTCCCGCCACGAGTGAGAACATTCTTTGGTAGTAAAAATATAGTCCGTTGCGGAATGATTTGCTATAAATATCCTCTAAAAATAAAAGTCTGATATAATTGTTGGTCTTAATATAAGTAGATGTTGGTAATGTAAACAAATCAGGTCCAATGATACGTGTAACCTGTGTTGCATGCTTGTAATATTGTTCAAATCATAGAACTATTTATTTGCCGAGGCCTAATGCGTTAAATTGGTCATAAGCTAAAAAGTGGTAATATCATTGTGTGGCGTTTACGCCACACAAAAATGAAAACATTTATCACATGGTTCGTTTCGGAACCCTTTTGTTATTAGGCAGTGGCTAGCCGACTAGACAGCGAAATTAGTGGTCCGGCATTGGATGGCTAGCAAACACTATGTACATTGGCTAGGGAACCATCATTTTATTTCTATGCATTTAAGGCACTCGGAATTTAGTTATTTTCTTGTGATAAGTATCACAAATGTTTCTACCGTATAATAAACCACAAATTCGTAAATTGAATGAATGCGGAAATCGTTGTCGGGTTTTATAAAGCGCGACAAATAGCAATGGTGCAGCTGTGTATTAGAAATGGCATTAGAAATGGAGTTAGAACTTAGAAGTAGTAACAGAACATATAGTGTTTCAATTACAGTATTATGAGGATGGGGAAAGTATATTACTTCATGCTGAAACAATGAAATTGCTGTGTTAGGTAATTGACAGTTTGGAATGTCACTGGTTTAAAATAGCGTGAAAACAATGTTGCCATTTATGAATCGTATCATGGTAGGCCCTATTTAAAATTACAAAAAAATTACAATTGTAAATTGTATTGTTTTGTATATATGTGCCATTAAAACTGCGAATGAAAAATAATTAATGGCCATATAAACTTTGTTTGTGTTACCTCGGCAAATTAACGAGCTTACTTTGTTTTCCAATACGGCGGACAATATACGAAGATGTATACACGGCCGGTCACAAAATGGATGCAGATTAATGCACTAACATGTCTTGCCGAATTCGTAGTTTATTACAAGGTAGAAACATACGTGATACTTATACAAGAAAATAACTGAAATTCTGGATAACTAATGCATAGAAATAGAATGACAGCTACATAGCCAATGCACGTACTGGTTGGCGAGCAGTATCCGACAATTTTTGCATGTTTTCTCCCTTTTTCTAGGATACGATGTGGTTTTGAAGAAAATAATTTACCTTTTAATAATCCTGGGCTCAAGTCCGAAATACACTGCCCACCAAAAGTTAGTATACAAATGTTAATTGCCCACTTACTTGCCTGTAATTATACTATTTGCAGAACAGTAAAGCAACAATATATTTGAAGAAACTGAATATTTTGTTTATTAAATGGAAAGGCCATACATTAATTGGTACCCTAGGTGCAAAATCTAAAGTTTCTTTGTCCCCCTAGAATGGTAACTTTGTCACAAAAGGATGGAAAAATTAAGCCTTTTTGACCACATGGTTATTTTAATTCCAAACATCTTTATTTTTATTTCTATCTCTATTTTGACTCATTTAGTAACTGTAGTTTCAGAAACTAGTCTAATTATGACTGTCTGATAAACAGATATTGAATAATTTAACCAAGTTTAATTTTGCAACAATTATTAACTGTATACTTATTTTTGGTGGGCACTGTATTTGTCATTTTTTGGTACTTTAAACGTAACACAATGAACTGTAATTGGGGCCACAAATGGGTCACTATTTTAGGCCGTTAATTGAATGAATAGTAGCAGTAGCCGACATTTCGCATTTATTTACTAATACTTCTTTATTTCCCCTGTATTGAGCCTCTTAATTAAGGGGAATTAACTCCTATTGACTGTAAATATTGTTTTAGAGTTGTCTATCATAGTTTAGAGTACATGCAGACGACGAATGAAGTTGTATAGGCATATCGTTTTCCAATTAGTAAAAAACTATGAAGTCAATTAGTTAGACGTCAATAACGACATATTTTGTCAATATTATTTTTGGCGGACTTTCGTTTTGGGTTGCCAATTCCGTTGATGCCTGTTGAGAGCTAAAATTAGCTTTATCAACAACTCGGGCAATCCCAAGGCTATAAATAGATAGAGGATATTTGTTGATTTTTGGTGTAAGATCAAATTTATTTCACAGAGTGATCACAGAAAATCAATATTTTCACGAGTGGCGTAGCCACAAGTAAAAATATAATTTTCTGTGATCACGAGTGAAATAAAATTGATCTTACACCAAAAATCAACAAATTTTCTGTTTATTATATGCCTCATTTCCTCTTAAATAGGTGCCGTAATTGGCTTAATTGGAAAAAATCACGTTGAAATTAGAACGTCACGACGTTGGAATTATGACGTCATGATGACGTCACGCATATTTTAAAGCCCGGCGCCGTTGACGTTACCTTTTCTTTTCAGCATGATACTGGGACCAGCTTCTTAAACAGTGAAAATAACAAAGTGGTATTTTCACTGTTATTTTCACTGAAAAATCTCCATAATCCAATGAAAGCAAACAATAAATGAGCTTATTTGTTTCATTGCGCATGCGCATTTTTCGTAAATAGTTGGTCCCCCAGCAAAAAGAGGTAAATATTAACATTGTTTTATGTGTATTTCTTGATATTGTTATTTTTATATACGCGAATTGAATTTTTTTGCCACACACTTTTTGTTATGATGTAGTTCTTAAATAACACGCATCAATTTAATTGAAGTGCTACGCTAAATACGAAAAAACTTCGCCTGAAAAAATATTTTTGTCAGAATCATGTGGATTCAGCCGCGTATTCGTATATAGGTATCGTCGGGTGACCTATTTTGACGCTGACCTAATCAGATGTTTGTTTTGACCTCGCTTTCGATTTTCGGCAATCCCATGACGTCATTTTTCCCGCGGATTAGTTTCGAGACGAATAGCAAATGTCGATCATGTCAAAAGTAGAGTGTTAAAAATATTCGGCATCCATTTTTTTATCGTTTGTGGCTGCGTGTTAAAAAAAAGTTATTTTTTCTTAGATCCAATTAAACTCTGTTCAAAAGTAGCTTAATTTGATAGAAAAACTTAACAAAAGGGAAAATTTCTACAACCGACTTGGCAGCACCGTCATTTTTGGCAAGTCACGTGACTGGCATGTGACCAGATCGATCAATTTGTCAGAATTTCCACTTTCTGGTAGAGTGTATGCGTTATGTTACTTAATACGTTAATTAACGCAAGTTATTTGTAATTGAAATTTAATTGGCTATAAGTGATGGCTTGTAGTTGATTGTAAAATCAATGAATTGAAAAAATATCATTGCTTATTTATTTCATGTTATTCAAACATTCAATTCCTGTACCGCTCTGACATTGGCGATTGCATAAGGTCAGACAGGCAGATGATTTCACCTCACCCACTGCATGGGATTTACGTCCAGCAAAGGCATATACAGAATAATAATTATCTATAAACTCAGATGCCAAAATAAATCAGCCTAATCCTTTATTGACTTGTTGATTCATTTAATTATGCAGCAAAGCTGGTGCTTTTAAGCACGCACACGCTTAATACGCATTGTACATGTTACTAAACAGTGATTATAATCTCTAAACCCAGCAGCCAATGAAAGGCGTCGTTTTAGGTACCCGTCAACAATAATGGCCGCCCCCACGTAGGTTACGGATAAAATGAGTTTTGAGTAAATTTAAGTAATAGAAACTGACAAAAAGTAGCCTATAAAAGAATAAATATCCCGAAGAAATAAGTTAACAATTAAATTCACTTGCAGAAACATTTGTTTAAAGGAAATGTGCCTCAGATCTCTTAAGGGCGTTGAAACTGGTCACTCGGGGATAGCTACGCGACATGCCAGAGGGCATAACGTGCAATAAAAAAACTTGCAGGCAGTTTCTCTGTCTAACTAACATTGAAAAGGTAAAATCACATTTATGACAGTTCCCAGCTATCGCCGCCCTTCACCGGTTTGGGGGTTGTGGTTTGAATTGACCGGACCGAATTGACTGGTGCATATATGCCATAATATGGATGGATAGAAAAATGTAATTTTTATTGACCATCAGTAAATTTATTCCAGACTCCGGACCTCTAGTCACAGACCTCTTGGTATTAAACAAGAGGTCAAATCTTATTTGGATGGGGGAGTGTTTGCTCCAACTAGGGTACATGCTGACTGCATAGGCTAGAGATTTATCTGATAATTCTATCCCTGTTTCCATAAAAAATGAAGCAATCAGTTAATTCATTATAAGTCAGGGCTTTTTTTCACTATATACGAGGGGCCTATATTAGGCCCCTTCACAATTTGCTATAGGCCCCTTTCACAAACCTAAAAGGCCCCTTAATTCACAATTAGAATTTGCGTCATGGTTTTTGAAAAAATTAACTTCACAAAGCACCAAACAAACAAATTACAGATAGCCTGTACACCTACAAGTTCGTGCATCTTATATTTGAAATGTGCGCATCTGCACAAAAACAAACACACTGGCATCAACCATGTGATAAACTATATCAATTATCTGTCTATTAACAAATTCGAACAAAAAGTTGAATGTCAAACTGCAAAAACTTGCAAAATCGGCCTCAATGTTACATGCAGTCTGCAGTTTTAATATAAACATTTGTGACCTATAAGTTCATGCACATAAACTGATGACGTCATTAGGATCGCACGGGGAAGATATTGCCATTAAAAAGTTTTGTAAAATAAAGTTTGATCAATTGTCTGTAAGTAAGCACCATTTTCCAATCGTAGATTTATCGTATCTAATGCAAATTTTGAGGAAAACAAATGTCACCCTAATTCGCGACTGGAAGCGGTGAATATGTAAACAGTAAAATTGGTCCTCGGACAAAACCCACCTGTGAACGTAACAAACCCGTTTTTGTGGCATCTTTTTGCATTATCCAGCTGGATAAATGTCTTTTTAATAACTTAAAATGCATTTGGACACAAAAATGAGACTTTTAGCAAAGAAATGAGCGTTTTACTAAAATGCACGAACTTGTAGGAATGCACGAAGTTATAGGAATAGAGGTTAACAGTCATATGTTCCTGTACAGGACGATATACTGTATTATATCATAGATACATGCATGTTTGGGAAAAGTTGACAAAAAGTGAACTAACATCTGAAAAATTTCGTATCATAATTTGCTGATTTACCGCGTTAAGTTTTTCACAATTTCACGGAAATACATTAGACGGAATGGCAACTCATTCAACTCCCACTATTTTCCTATATAGGCCGCCATAATGGAATGAAATATCGCGATCGGCTTACTTGTACGAGACTTAGCGAGACTTGACGAGATTCTCAAGTTGGCGCTATTTTTCCCGCTAGCCGCCGCCATCTTGGATTATTTCACCAATTCAGCCTGATTTGTCAATGAGATATTTGTTTTCATTTAAAGCAATTCTTCGTCTAAATAAGCAAAGATGGGTGTTTATTAGTTCCGTTGTGTGTTTGGAACGTTTTTAAATAGATAGTCTGGACGATTCATCTGTCAATTGTGACATAGACCACATTTTCTGTGACCTATCCTGGTCGATAAATTTTCAATTGACGGGTTTTGGATTGCTTCCGATATTTACTTTTTTAAATCCCTAAGGAAACTTATTTGCGACTGTTTTTCTTATAAATCAATATTTTTTGTGATCTTTGGGGTGTCCTCTATTTGTTGAAAATGATCAAACCACTTAGTTTTGTGGTTTTGACACGAAAAAAAGATTTCTTTTGGATAAGCCATGTTCACAATTATCGTGCTTACCGAAGCGCGCAATGCATTATGGGTAGTCAGGTCATAATTAGGCTATTTTTAGACCTGCTTATCCGTTCTGTGTATATCCGTGACAATTTGAAAAGTTTCCGTGCCTACTTTTTCACAATTTTGAGAATTTACGTGCTAAATTTTCACAAAACAAAAGGGCTTGGGCCTCTTCACAATTCAGCGAAAAAAAGCCCTGTAAGTCAACTAGAAATAAGACTGGCATATCACTTCAGGCCTACCTGTACCTTGTACCTTGTTCTGTAATGTCCTTCTTAGACTAGAAGCACATCTTCCAGCAGTAGGAAGATTCTGGTTGATCTGTAGATCACATAAATTTCACAGCACTCTTAATCCAACAGGGAATAATAGCACAACACCATTCACCACAATATCTATCTACGCGTGCCTATGTTCGCCTCCAACCATCCATCATACTTGTCATCACGTGTATCAGTTATAAATCCACCTTTCAATGATTTGAAATAAACAATAAAGTTTCACACTGTTGACATCAGCGCCATTCTCGTGCAGACTCGGGAGATTTGGTTAGATAATCTGATGAGTACATCGCTGGAACATATTCCTCCATTCTTGACCGAACTATTATTCTACCGAACTCGCTAAATTACTAAATTACGACATTTCGATTTGTTTTAACATCAACGTATAACTCTCTGCCACTCAATTCTGATTATAAATGGGAGACGATAAAACGATCCACATATACATTAACTATAATTCACGCTTCTATACGCTAA
>CAMXUH010000006.1:0-28687 GCA_947247005.1 Spisula solida | reverse complement strand
AGACATGCAACTATCTAAAAAGATGCAAATTTGCCTGATCCAAGAACCTTCATAATATGTCATTTCCCCTTAAGGCGGCACTATACAGTAGATTAGAGTCTCGGTGAACTGTCTGCTGTCTACAAATACAATTTGATGTCCCAAAAATTCCTCACAGCAGCCTGAAGCAAATTAATATCATTTTCTGATTTGTATTAACTAGGCATTAGGAAAAAACAGTATCTTCCAATAGATACATCACTGTTTGAAAACAGGCCTTATGGAACTAAGGGTCATTATTGGTCGGAAAATGATGCTGAAAATCGCCAATTCGGGAACTGTTCAGACTACCACAGAAAATTACTCGCCAATACTAGGGCTATACACTGCACAGATTCTTGAAGCTCATCCATTAGGCAATCAAAATCCAATGAGCTATATAGCTGTCAGCCAGCACTTTTTTGGAGTAAAATGGCAAAATTAAAACCCACCTTGATTTCTGCATCAAATTTCCATGAAAAGTCAGAATAGCCCTAGTTTCGCATTTTTACTCAATATTTCAAAAAGCTTCAATCAGGATCACTTGAGCGCTTGTCAAAATTTTACAAAATCATCAAATTATTAAAATCAAGCCTCAAAACCATTCTCCATAAATTATTTACAGTCCAAAAAGCTCTTAAAACATCTTGTACCTACTAAAATGCTCAATTTCTACCCGGCCAAAAACATGCAAAGCTAGCTTACTGTTTAGTGCCGCCTTAAGAGTGCAGATCTACATTTTGAAATTAAATTTTGTATGCTTATCTTGTTCTGGCATGTATTTTGAGTAAAACAGAACCAATGAATATAGCCATGATCATGTATTTGGTACTCGCAAGAAGCATTCCACTAGGCACCCCATACCCTTCAGTTTTGCGGTATTTTATTTCATTCTTCATCATATGCTAGTCAGAACAATAGCTTGTCTCAAATTCTTATTTCAAGATGAATATAGCATTTTGATGCATAAAATGCTTCTTTGGTGTCTTGCGTGCACTTGTTTTTCACAAAATAAAGCGTGCGGGATACTTCGCTGCGGAAAATAGGACCTACCGCGCTGTATATGCCCCATAATGGATGAATCAACAAAAAGGCTGTTATTCCACAATGTACAAGCCTAAATGTAGTTTTGCATGTATATTTGCAGAATAAATTTTCTCAACAAGTACAATTCTATTATAATTTATGAAAAAAATGACCAAATATGACCCAGAGTGCACTTTTAGAGTAATTTAGATGCAGCAAGGGAAGTAACTCTATTCAACCCATCACATATGCAAGCATCATACATGTCATGTATCTGTTTTTTCAAGATTTGAACTGAAATAATTGACCAGAATCAAGCCTGTATGTCCCATTCAACACTGAAATACACTTTCTGTCAAGAATCAGACAAGATTTTGCACTCAAATTGTGATTAAACCCCAAGCGACAAGGCGGCCATCAAGAAAATGGCCGGCCGCCCAGAAATAAGAAAATGCCCCGGCCGCCACAAAATATAGCATTTTTTAGACAATATAGGAGTCAAATTCACTTGTATGACATATTTTGCAGAATTGGGATGCTAATTCCACAAAATCCAGCTGAAAAGGATACAAATAAACTGCTTTTAGTACTGACTGCATACTGGTGCCAGGACAAATCTCAAATTTTGAATTTTCCTAAATTTTGAATTACCTCCCCTTTCACAATGGAGAGTGACAGCAGGAATTGCAAAAAAAATGCCTCAAATGACCAGATCTGGTTTTCTGAGACATGCAACTATCTAAAAAGATGCAAATTTGCCTGATCCAAGAACCTTCATAATATGTCATTTCCCCTTAAGGCGGCACTATACAGTAGATTAGAGTCTCGGTGAACTGTCTGCTGTCTACAAATACAATTTGATGTCCCAAAAATTCCTCACAGCAGCCTGAAGCAAATTAATATCATTTTCTGATTTGTATTAACTAGGCATTAGGAAAAAACAGTATCTTCCAATAGATACATCACTGTTTGAAAACAGGCCTTATGGAACTAAGGGTCATTATTGGTCGGAAAATGATGCTGAAAATCGCCAATTCGGGAACTGTTCAGACTACCACAGAAAATTACTCGCCAATACTAGGGCTATACACTGCACAGATTCTTGAAGCTCATCCATTAGGCAATCAAAATCCAATGAGCTATATAGCTGTCAGCCAGCACTTTTTTGGAGTAAAATGGCAAAATTAAAACCCACCTTGATTTCTGCATCAAATTTCCATGAAAAGTCAGAATAGCCCTAGTTTCGCATTTTTACTCAATATTTCAAAAAGCTTCAATCAGGATCACTTGAGCGCTTGTCAAAATTTTACAAAATCATCAAATTATTAAAATCAAGCCTCAAAACCATTCTCCATAAATTATTTACAGTCCAAAAAGCTCTTAAAACATCTTGTACCTACTAAAATGCTCAATTTCTACCCGGCCAAAAACATGCAAAGCTAGCTTACTGTTTAGTGCCGCCTTAAGAGTGCAGATCTACATTTTGAAATTAAATTTTGTATGCTTATCTTGTTCTGGCATGTATTTTGAGTAAAACAGAACCAATGAATATAGCCATGATCATGTATTTGGTACTCGCAAGAAGCATTCCACTAGGCACCCCATACCCTTCAGTTTTGCGGTATTTTATTTCATTCTTCATCATATGCTAGTCAGAACAATAGCTTGTCTCAAATTCTTATTTCAAGATGAATATAGCATTTTGATGCATAAAATGCTTCTTTGGTGTCTTGCGTGCACTTGTTTTTCACAAAATAAAGCGTGCGGGATACTTCGCTGCGGAAAATAGGACCTACCGCGCTGTATATGCCCCATAATGGATGAATCAACAAAAAGGCTGTTATTCCACAATGTACAAGCCTAAATGTAGTTTTGCATGTATATTTGCAGAATAAATTTTCTCAACAAGTACAATTCTATTATAATTTATGAAAAAAATGACCAAATATGACCCAGAGTGCACTTTTAGAGTAATTTAGATGCAGCAAGGGAAGTAACTCTATTCAACCCATCACATATGCAAGCATCATACATGTCATGTATCTGTTTTTTCAAGATTTGAACTGAAATAATTGACCAGAATCAAGCCTGTATGTCCCATTCAACACTGAAATACACTTTCTGTCAAGAATCAGACAAGATTTTGCACTCAAATTGTGATTAAACCCCAAGCGACAAGGCGGCCATCAAGAAAATGGCCGGCCGCCCAGAAATAAGAAAATGCCCCGGCCGCCACAAAATATAGCATTTTTTAGACAATATAGGAGTCAAATTCACTTGTATGACATATTTTGCAGAATTGGGATGCTAATTCCACAAAATCCAGCTGAAAAGGATACAAATAAACTGCTTTTAGTACTGACTGCATACTGGTGCCAGGACAAATCTCAAATTTTGAATTTTCCTAAATTTTGAATTACCTCCCCTTTCACAATGGAGAGTGACAGCAGGAATTGCAAAAAAAATGCCTCAAATGACCAGATCTGGTTTTCTGAGACATGCAACTATCTAAAAAGATGCAAATTTGCCTGATCCAAGAACCTTCATAATATGTCATTTCCCCTTAAGGCGGCACTATACAGTAGATTAGAGTCTCGGTGAACTGTCTGCTGTCTACAAATACAATTTGATGTCCCAAAAATTCCTCACAGCAGCCTGAAGCAAATTAATATCATTTTCTGATTTGTATTAACTAGGCATTAGGAAAAAACAGTATCTTCCAATAGATACATCACTGTTTGAAAACAGGCCTTATGGAACTAAGGGTCATTATTGGTCGGAAAATGATGCTGAAAATCGCCAATTCGGGAACTGTTCAGACTACCACAGAAAATTACTCGCCAATACTAGGGCTATACACTGCACAGATTCTTGAAGCTCATCCATTAGGCAATCAAAATCCAATGAGCTATATAGCTGTCAGCCAGCACTTTTTTGGAGTAAAATGGCAAAATTAAAACCCACCTTGATTTCTGCATCAAATTTCCATGAAAAGTCAGAATAGCCCTAGTTTCGCATTTTTACTCAATATTTCAAAAAGCTTCAATCAGGATCACTTGAGCGCTTGTCAAAATTTTACAAAATCATCAAATTATTAAAATCAAGCCTCAAAACCATTCTCCATAAATTATTTACAGTCCAAAAAGCTCTTAAAACATCTTGTACCTACTAAAATGCTCAATTTCTACCCGGCCAAAAACATGCAAAGCTAGCTTACTGTTTAGTGCCGCCTTAAGAGTGCAGATCTACATTTTGAAATTAAATTTTGTATGCTTATCTTGTTCTGGCATGTATTTTGAGTAAAACAGAACCAATGAATATAGCCATGATCATGTATTTGGTACTCGCAAGAAGCATTCCACTAGGCACCCCATACCCTTCAGTTTTGCGGTATTTTATTTCATTCTTCATCATATGCTAGTCAGAACAATAGCTTGTCTCAAATTCTTATTTCAAGATGAATATAGCATTTTGATGCATAAAATGCTTCTTTGGTGTCTTGCGTGCACTTGTTTTTCACAAAATAAAGCGTGCGGGATACTTCGCTGCGGAAAATAGGACCTACCGCGCTGTATATGCCCCATAATGGATGAATCAACAAAAAGGCTGTTATTCCACAATGTACAAGCCTAAATGTAGTTTTGCATGTATATTTGCAGAATAAATTTTCTCAACAAGTACAATTCTATTATAATTTATGAAAAAAATGACCAAATATGACCCAGAGTGCACTTTTAGAGTAATTTAGATGCAGCAAGGGAAGTAACTCTATTCAACCCATCACATATGCAAGCATCATACATGTCATGTATCTGTTTTTTCAAGATTTGAACTGAAATAATTGACCAGAATCAAGCCTGTATGTCCCATTCAACACTGAAATACACTTTCTGTCAAGAATCAGACAAGATTTTGCACTCAAATTGTGATTAAACCCCAAGCGACAAGGCGGCCATCAAGAAAATGGCCGGCCGCCCAGAAATAAGAAAATGCCCCGGCCGCCACAAAATATAGCATTTTTTAGACAATATAGGAGTCAAATTCACTTGTATGACATATTTTGCAGAATTGGGATGCTAATTCCACAAAATCCAGCTGAAAAGGATACAAATAAACTGCTTTTAGTACTGACTGCATACTGGTGCCAGGACAAATCTCAAATTTTGAATTTTCCTAAATTTTGAATTACCTCCCCTTTCACAATGGAGAGTGACAGCAGGAATTGCAAAAAAAATGCCTCAAATGACCAGATCTGGTTTTCTGAGACATGCAACTATCTAAAAAGATGCAAATTTGCCTGATCCAAGAACCTTCATAATATGTCATTTCCCCTTAAGGCGGCACTATACAGTAGATTAGAGTCTCGGTGAACTGTCTGCTGTCTACAAATACAATTTGATGTCCCAAAAATTCCTCACAGCAGCCTGAAGCAAATTAATATCATTTTCTGATTTGTATTAACTAGGCATTAGGAAAAAACAGTATCTTCCAATAGATACATCACTGTTTGAAAACAGGCCTTATGGAACTAAGGGTCATTATTGGTCGGAAAATGATGCTGAAAATCGCCAATTCGGGAACTGTTCAGACTACCACAGAAAATTACTCGCCAATACTAGGGCTATACACTGCACAGATTCTTGAAGCTCATCCATTAGGCAATCAAAATCCAATGAGCTATATAGCTGTCAGCCAGCACTTTTTTGGAGTAAAATGGCAAAATTAAAACCCACCTTGATTTCTGCATCAAATTTCCATGAAAAGTCAGAATAGCCCTAGTTTCGCATTTTTACTCAATATTTCAAAAAGCTTCAATCAGGATCACTTGAGCGCTTGTCAAAATTTTACAAAATCATCAAATTATTAAAATCAAGCCTCAAAACCATTCTCCATAAATTATTTACAGTCCAAAAAGCTCTTAAAACATCTTGTACCTACTAAAATGCTCAATTTCTACCCGGCCAAAAACATGCAAAGCTAGCTTACTGTTTAGTGCCGCCTTAAGAGTGCAGATCTACATTTTGAAATTAAATTTTGTATGCTTATCTTGTTCTGGCATGTATTTTGAGTAAAACAGAACCAATGAATATAGCCATGATCATGTATTTGGTACTCGCAAGAAGCATTCCACTAGGCACCCCATACCCTTCAGTTTTGCGGTATTTTATTTCATTCTTCATCATATGCTAGTCAGAACAATAGCTTGTCTCAAATTCTTATTTCAAGATGAATATAGCATTTTGATGCATAAAATGCTTCTTTGGTGTCTTGCGTGCACTTGTTTTTCACAAAATAAAGCGTGCGGGATACTTCGCTGCGGAAAATAGGACCTACCGCGCTGTATATGCCCCATAATGGATGAATCAACAAAAAGGCTGTTATTCCACAATGTACAAGCCTAAATGTAGTTTTGCATGTATATTTGCAGAATAAATTTTCTCAACAAGTACAATTCTATTATAATTTATGAAAAAAATGACCAAATATGACCCAGAGTGCACTTTTAGAGTAATTTAGATGCAGCAAGGGAAGTAACTCTATTCAACCCATCACATATGCAAGCATCATACATGTCATGTATCTGTTTTTTCAAGATTTGAACTGAAATAATTGACCAGAATCAAGCCTGTATGTCCCATTCAACACTGAAATACACTTTCTGTCAAGAATCAGACAAGATTTTGCACTCAAATTGTGATTAAACCCCAAGCGACAAGGCGGCCATCAAGAAAATGGCCGGCCGCCCAGAAATAAGAAAATGCCCCGGCCGCCACAAAATATAGCATTTTTTAGACAATATAGGAGTCAAATTCACTTGTATGACATATTTTGCAGAATTGGGATGCTAATTCCACAAAATCCAGCTGAAAAGGATACAAATAAACTGCTTTTAGTACTGACTGCATACTGGTGCCAGGACAAATCTCAAATTTTGAATTTTCCTAAATTTTGAATTACCTCCCCTTTCACAATGGAGAGTGACAGCAGGAATTGCAAAAAAAATGCCTCAAATGACCAGATCTGGTTTTCTGAGACATGCAACTATCTAAAAAGATGCAAATTTGCCTGATCCAAGAACCTTCATAATATGTCATTTCCCCTTAAGAGTGCAGATCTACATTTTGAAATTAAATTTTGTATGCTTATCTTGTTCTGGCATGTATTTTGAGTAAAACAGAACCAATGAATATAGCCATGATCATGTATTTGGTACTCGCAAGAAGCATTCCACTAGGCACCCCATACCCTTCAGTTTTGCGGTATTTTATTTCATTCTTCATCATATGCTAGTCAGAACAATAGCTTGTCTCAAATTCTTATTTCAAGATGAATATAGCATTTTGATGCATAAAATGCTTCTTTGGTGTCTTGCGTGCACTTGTTTTTCACAAAATAAAGCGTGCGGGATACTTCGCTGCGGAAAATAGGACCTACCGCGCTGTATATGCCCCATAATGGATGAATCAACAAAAAGGCTGTTATTCCACAATGTACAAGCCTAAATGTAGTTTTGCATGTATATTTGCAGAATAAATTTTCTCAACAAGTACAATTCTATTATAATTTATGAAAAAAATGACCAAATATGACCCAGAGTGCACTTTTAGAGTAATTTAGATGCAGCAAGGGAAGTAACTCTATTCAACCCATCACATATGCAAGCATCATACATGTCATGTATCTGTTTTTTCAAGATTTGAACTGAAATAATTGACCAGAATCAAGCCTGTATGTCCCATTCAACACTGAAATACACTTTCTGTCAAGAATCAGACAAGATTTTGCACTCAAATTGTGATTAAACCCCAAGCGACAAGGCGGCCATCAAGAAAATGGCCGGCCGCCCAGAAATAAGAAAATGCCCCGGCCGCCACAAAATATAGCATTTTTTAGACAATATAGGAGTCAAATTCACTTGTATGACATATTTTGCAGAATTGGGATGCTAATTCCACAAAATCCAGCTGAAAAGGATACAAATAAACTGCTTTTAGTACTGACTGCATACTGGTGCCAGGACAAATCTCAAATTTTGAATTTTCCTAAATTTTGAATTACCTCCCCTTTCACAATGGAGAGTGACAGCAGGAATTGCAAAAAAAATGCCTCAAATGACCAGATCTGGTTTTCTGAGACATGCAACTATCTAAAAAGATGCAAATTTGCCTGATCCAAGAACCTTCATAATATGTCATTTCCCCTTAAGAGTGCAGATCTACATTTTGAAATTAAATTTTGTATGCTTATCTTGTTCTGGCATGTATTTTGAGTAAAACAGAACCAATGAATATAGCCATGATCATGTATTTGGTACTCGCAAGAAGCATTCCACTAGGCACCCCATACCCTTCAGTTTTGCGGTATTTTATTTCATTCTTCATCATATGCTAGTCAGAACAATAGCTTGTCTCAAATTCTTATTTCAAGATGAATATAGCATTTTGATGCATAAAATGCTTCTTTGGTGTCTTGCGTGCACTTGTTTTTCACAAAATAAAGCGTGCGGGATACTTCGCTGCGGAAAATAGGACCTACCGCGCTGTATATGCCCCATAATGGATGAATCAACAAAAAGGCTGTTATTCCACAATGTACAAGCCTAAATGTAGTTTTGCATGTATATTTGCAGAATAAATTTTCTCAACAAGTACAATTCTATTATAATTTATGAAAAAAATGACCAAATATGACCCAGAGTGCACTTTTAGAGTAATTTAGATGCAGCAAGGGAAGTAACTCTATTCAACCCATCACATATGCAAGCATCATACATGTCATGTATCTGTTTTTTCAAGATTTGAACTGAAATAATTGACCAGAATCAAGCCTGTATGTCCCATTCAACACTGAAATACACTTTCTGTCAAGAATCAGACAAGATTTTGCACTCAAATTGTGATTAAACCCCAAGCGACAAGGCGGCCATCAAGAAAATGGCCGGCCGCCCAGAAATAAGAAAATGCCCCGGCCGCCACAAAATATAGCATTTTTTAGACAATATAGGAGTCAAATTCACTTGTATGACATATTTTGCAGAATTGGGATGCTAATTCCACAAAATCCAGCTGAAAAGGATACAAATAAACTGCTTTTAGTACTGACTGCATACTGGTGCCAGGACAAATCTCAAATTTTGAATTTTCCTAAATTTTGAATTACCTCCCCTTTCACAATGGAGAGTGACAGCAGGAATTGCAAAAAAAATGCCTCAAATGACCAGATCTGGTTTTCTGAGACATGCAACTATCTAAAAAGATGCAAATTTGCCTGATCCAAGAACCTTCATAATATGTCATTTCCCCTTAAGGCGGCACTATACAGTAGATTAGAGTCTCGGTGAACTGTCTGCTGTCTACAAATACAATTTGATGTCCCAAAAATTCCTCACAGCAGCCTGAAGCAAATTAATATCATTTTCTGATTTGTATTAACTAGGCATTAGGAAAAAACAGTATCTTCCAATAGATACATCACTGTTTGAAAACAGGCCTTATGGAACTAAGGGTCATTATTGGTCGGAAAATGATGCTGAAAATCGCCAATTCGGGAACTGTTCAGACTACCACAGAAAATTACTCGCCAATACTAGGGCTATACACTGCACAGATTCTTGAAGCTCATCCATTAGGCAATCAAAATCCAATGAGCTATATAGCTGTCAGCCAGCACTTTTTTGGAGTAAAATGGCAAAATTAAAACCCACCTTGATTTCTGCATCAAATTTCCATGAAAAGTCAGAATAGCCCTAGTTTCGCATTTTTACTCAATATTTCAAAAAGCTTCAATCAGGATCACTTGAGCGCTTGTCAAAATTTTACAAAATCATCAAATTATTAAAATCAAGCCTCAAAACCATTCTCCATAAATTATTTACAGTCCAAAAAGCTCTTAAAACATCTTGTACCTACTAAAATGCTCAATTTCTACCCGGCCAAAAACATGCAAAGCTAGCTTACTGTTTAGTGCCGCCTTAAGAGTGCAGATCTACATTTTGAAATTAAATTTTGTATGCTTATCTTGTTCTGGCATGTATTTTGAGTAAAACAGAACCAATGAATATAGCCATGATCATGTATTTGGTACTCGCAAGAAGCATTCCACTAGGCACCCCATACCCTTCAGTTTTGCGGTATTTTATTTCATTCTTCATCATATGCTAGTCAGAACAATAGCTTGTCTCAAATTCTTATTTCAAGATGAATATAGCATTTTGATGCATAAAATGCTTCTTTGGTGTCTTGCGTGCACTTGTTTTTCACAAAATAAAGCGTGCGGGATACTTCGCTGCGGAAAATAGGACCTACCGCGCTGTATATGCCCCATAATGGATGAATCAACAAAAAGGCTGTTATTCCACAATGTACAAGCCTAAATGTAGTTTTGCATGTATATTTGCAGAATAAATTTTCTCAACAAGTACAATTCTATTATAATTTATGAAAAAAATGACCAAATATGACCCAGAGTGCACTTTTAGAGTAATTTAGATGCAGCAAGGGAAGTAACTCTATTCAACCCATCACATATGCAAGCATCATACATGTCATGTATCTGTTTTTTCAAGATTTGAACTGAAATAATTGACCAGAATCAAGCCTGTATGTCCCATTCAACACTGAAATACACTTTCTGTCAAGAATCAGACAAGATTTTGCACTCAAATTGTGATTAAACCCCAAGCGACAAGGCGGCCATCAAGAAAATGGCCGGCCGCCCAGAAATAAGAAAATGCCCCGGCCGCCACAAAATATAGCATTTTTTAGACAATATAGGAGTCAAATTCACTTGTATGACATATTTTGCAGAATTGGGATGCTAATTCCACAAAATCCAGCTGAAAAGGATACAAATAAACTGCTTTTAGTACTGACTGCATACTGGTGCCAGGACAAATCTCAAATTTTGAATTTTCCTAAATTTTGAATTACCTCCCCTTTCACAATGGAGAGTGACAGCAGGAATTGCAAAAAAAATGCCTCAAATGACCAGATCTGGTTTTCTGAGACATGCAACTATCTAAAAAGATGCAAATTTGCCTGATCCAAGAACCTTCATAATATGTCATTTCCCCTTAAGGCGGCACTATACAGTAGATTAGAGTCTCGGTGAACTGTCTGCTGTCTACAAATACAATTTGATGTCCCAAAAATTCCTCACAGCAGCCTGAAGCAAATTAATATCATTTTCTGATTTGTATTAACTAGGCATTAGGAAAAAACAGTATCTTCCAATAGATACATCACTGTTTGAAAACAGGCCTTATGGAACTAAGGGTCATTATTGGTCGGAAAATGATGCTGAAAATCGCCAATTCGGGAACTGTTCAGACTACCACAGAAAATTACTCGCCAATACTAGGGCTATACACTGCACAGATTCTTGAAGCTCATCCATTAGGCAATCAAAATCCAATGAGCTATATAGCTGTCAGCCAGCACTTTTTTGGAGTAAAATGGCAAAATTAAAACCCACCTTGATTTCTGCATCAAATTTCCATGAAAAGTCAGAATAGCCCTAGTTTCGCATTTTTACTCAATATTTCAAAAAGCTTCAATCAGGATCACTTGAGCGCTTGTCAAAATTTTACAAAATCATCAAATTATTAAAATCAAGCCTCAAAACCATTCTCCATAAATTATTTACAGTCCAAAAAGCTCTTAAAACATCTTGTACCTACTAAAATGCTCAATTTCTACCCGGCCAAAAACATGCAAAGCTAGCTTACTGTTTAGTGCCGCCTTAAGAGTGCAGATCTACATTTTGAAATTAAATTTTGTATGCTTATCTTGTTCTGGCATGTATTTTGAGTAAAACAGAACCAATGAATATAGCCATGATCATGTATTTGGTACTCGCAAGAAGCATTCCACTAGGCACCCCATACCCTTCAGTTTTGCGGTATTTTATTTCATTCTTCATCATATGCTAGTCAGAACAATAGCTTGTCTCAAATTCTTATTTCAAGATGAATATAGCATTTTGATGCATAAAATGCTTCTTTGGTGTCTTGCGTGCACTTGTTTTTCACAAAATAAAGCGTGCGGGATACTTCGCTGCGGAAAATAGGACCTACCGCGCTGTATATGCCCCATAATGGATGAATCAACAAAAAGGCTGTTATTCCACAATGTACAAGCCTAAATGTAGTTTTGCATGTATATTTGCAGAATAAATTTTCTCAACAAGTACAATTCTATTATAATTTATGAAAAAAATGACCAAATATGACCCAGAGTGCACTTTTAGAGTAATTTAGATGCAGCAAGGGAAGTAACTCTATTCAACCCATCACATATGCAAGCATCATACATGTCATGTATCTGTTTTTTCAAGATTTGAACTGAAATAATTGACCAGAATCAAGCCTGTATGTCCCATTCAACACTGAAATACACTTTCTGTCAAGAATCAGACAAGATTTTGCACTCAAATTGTGATTAAACCCCAAGCGACAAGGCGGCCATCAAGAAAATGGCCGGCCGCCCAGAAATAAGAAAATGCCCCGGCCGCCACAAAATATAGCATTTTTTAGACAATATAGGAGTCAAATTCACTTGTATGACATATTTTGCAGAATTGGGATGCTAATTCCACAAAATCCAGCTGAAAAGGATACAAATAAACTGCTTTTAGTACTGACTGCATACTGGTGCCAGGACAAATCTCAAATTTTGAATTTTCCTAAATTTTGAATTACCTCCCCTTTCACAATGGAGAGTGACAGCAGGAATTGCAAAAAAAATGCCTCAAATGACCAGATCTGGTTTTCTGAGACATGCAACTATCTAAAAAGATGCAAATTTGCCTGATCCAAGAACCTTCATAATATGTCATTTCCCCTTAAGGCGGCACTATACAGTAGATTAGAGTCTCGGTGAACTGTCTGCTGTCTACAAATACAATTTGATGTCCCAAAAATTCCTCACAGCAGCCTGAAGCAAATTAATATCATTTTCTGATTTGTATTAACTAGGCATTAGGAAAAAACAGTATCTTCCAATAGATACATCACTGTTTGAAAACAGGCCTTATGGAACTAAGGGTCATTATTGGTCGGAAAATGATGCTGAAAATCGCCAATTCGGGAACTGTTCAGACTACCACAGAAAATTACTCGCCAATACTAGGGCTATACACTGCACAGATTCTTGAAGCTCATCCATTAGGCAATCAAAATCCAATGAGCTATATAGCTGTCAGCCAGCACTTTTTTGGAGTAAAATGGCAAAATTAAAACCCACCTTGATTTCTGCATCAAATTTCCATGAAAAGTCAGAATAGCCCTAGTTTCGCATTTTTACTCAATATTTCAAAAAGCTTCAATCAGGATCACTTGAGCGCTTGTCAAAATTTTACAAAATCATCAAATTATTAAAATCAAGCCTCAAAACCATTCTCCATAAATTATTTACAGTCCAAAAAGCTCTTAAAACATCTTGTACCTACTAAAATGCTCAATTTCTACCCGGCCAAAAACATGCAAAGCTAGCTTACTGTTTAGTGCCGCCTTAAGAGTGCAGATCTACATTTTGAAATTAAATTTTGTATGCTTATCTTGTTCTGGCATGTATTTTGAGTAAAACAGAACCAATGAATATAGCCATGATCATGTATTTGGTACTCGCAAGAAGCATTCCACTAGGCACCCCATACCCTTCAGTTTTGCGGTATTTTATTTCATTCTTCATCATATGCTAGTCAGAACAATAGCTTGTCTCAAATTCTTATTTCAAGATGAATATAGCATTTTGATGCATAAAATGCTTCTTTGGTGTCTTGCGTGCACTTGTTTTTCACAAAATAAAGCGTGCGGGATACTTCGCTGCGGAAAATAGGACCTACCGCGCTGTATATGCCCCATAATGGATGAATCAACAAAAAGGCTGTTATTCCACAATGTACAAGCCTAAATGTAGTTTTGCATGTATATTTGCAGAATAAATTTTCTCAACAAGTACAATTCTATTATAATTTATGAAAAAAATGACCAAATATGACCCAGAGTGCACTTTTAGAGTAATTTAGATGCAGCAAGGGAAGTAACTCTATTCAACCCATCACATATGCAAGCATCATACATGTCATGTATCTGTTTTTTCAAGATTTGAACTGAAATAATTGACCAGAATCAAGCCTGTATGTCCCATTCAACACTGAAATACACTTTCTGTCAAGAATCAGACAAGATTTTGCACTCAAATTGTGATTAAACCCCAAGCGACAAGGCGGCCATCAAGAAAATGGCCGGCCGCCCAGAAATAAGAAAATGCCCCGGCCGCCACAAAATATAGCATTTTTTAGACAATATAGGAGTCAAATTCACTTGTATGACATATTTTGCAGAATTGGGATGCTAATTCCACAAAATCCAGCTGAAAAGGATACAAATAAACTGCTTTTAGTACTGACTGCATACTGGTGCCAGGACAAATCTCAAATTTTGAATTTTCCTAAATTTTGAATTACCTCCCCTTTCACAATGGAGAGTGACAGCAGGAATTGCAAAAAAAATGCCTCAAATGACCAGATCTGGTTTTCTGAGACATGCAACTATCTAAAAAGATGCAAATTTGCCTGATCCAAGAACCTTCATAATATGTCATTTCCCCTTAAGGCGGCACTATACAGTAGATTAGAGTCTCGGTGAACTGTCTGCTGTCTACAAATACAATTTGATGTCCCAAAAATTCCTCACAGCAGCCTGAAGCAAATTAATATCATTTTCTGATTTGTATTAACTAGGCATTAGGAAAAAACAGTATCTTCCAATAGATACATCACTGTTTGAAAACAGGCCTTATGGAACTAAGGGTCATTATTGGTCGGAAAATGATGCTGAAAATCGCCAATTCGGGAACTGTTCAGACTACCACAGAAAATTACTCGCCAATACTAGGGCTATACACTGCACAGATTCTTGAAGCTCATCCATTAGGCAATCAAAATCCAATGAGCTATATAGCTGTCAGCCAGCACTTTTTTGGAGTAAAATGGCAAAATTAAAACCCACCTTGATTTCTGCATCAAATTTCCATGAAAAGTCAGAATAGCCCTAGTTTCGCATTTTTACTCAATATTTCAAAAAGCTTCAATCAGGATCACTTGAGCGCTTGTCAAAATTTTACAAAATCATCAAATTATTAAAATCAAGCCTCAAAACCATTCTCCATAAATTATTTACAGTCCAAAAAGCTCTTAAAACATCTTGTACCTACTAAAATGCTCAATTTCTACCCGGCCAAAAACATGCAAAGCTAGCTTACTGTTTAGTGCCGCCTTAAGAGTGCAGATCTACATTTTGAAATTAAATTTTGTATGCTTATCTTGTTCTGGCATGTATTTTGAGTAAAACAGAACCAATGAATATAGCCATGATCATGTATTTGGTACTCGCAAGAAGCATTCCACTAGGCACCCCATACCCTTCAGTTTTGCGGTATTTTATTTCATTCTTCATCATATGCTAGTCAGAACAATAGCTTGTCTCAAATTCTTATTTCAAGATGAATATAGCATTTTGATGCATAAAATGCTTCTTTGGTGTCTTGCGTGCACTTGTTTTTCACAAAATAAAGCGTGCGGGATACTTCGCTGCGGAAAATAGGACCTACCGCGCTGTATATGCCCCATAATGGATGAATCAACAAAAAGGCTGTTATTCCACAATGTACAAGCCTAAATGTAGTTTTGCATGTATATTTGCAGAATAAATTTTCTCAACAAGTACAATTCTATTATAATTTATGAAAAAAATGACCAAATATGACCCAGAGTGCACTTTTAGAGTAATTTAGATGCAGCAAGGGAAGTAACTCTATTCAACCCATCACATATGCAAGCATCATACATGTCATGTATCTGTTTTTTCAAGATTTGAACTGAAATAATTGACCAGAATCAAGCCTGTATGTCCCATTCAACACTGAAATACACTTTCTGTCAAGAATCAGACAAGATTTTGCACTCAAATTGTGATTAAACCCCAAGCGACAAGGCGGCCATCAAGAAAATGGCCGGCCGCCCAGAAATAAGAAAATGCCCCGGCCGCCACAAAATATAGCATTTTTTAGACAATATAGGAGTCAAATTCACTTGTATGACATATTTTGCAGAATTGGGATGCTAATTCCACAAAATCCAGCTGAAAAGGATACAAATAAACTGCTTTTAGTACTGACTGCATACTGGTGCCAGGACAAATCTCAAATTTTGAATTTTCCTAAATTTTGAATTACCTCCCCTTTCACAATGGAGAGTGACAGCAGGAATTGCAAAAAAAATGCCTCAAATGACCAGATCTGGTTTTCTGAGACATGCAACTATCTAAAAAGATGCAAATTTGCCTGATCCAAGAACCTTCATAATATGTCATTTCCCCTTAAGGCGGCACTATACAGTAGATTAGAGTCTCGGTGAACTGTCTGCTGTCTACAAATACAATTTGATGTCCCAAAAATTCCTCACAGCAGCCTGAAGCAAATTAATATCATTTTCTGATTTGTATTAACTAGGCATTAGGAAAAAACAGTATCTTCCAATAGATACATCACTGTTTGAAAACAGGCCTTATGGAACTAAGGGTCATTATTGGTCGGAAAATGATGCTGAAAATCGCCAATTCGGGAACTGTTCAGACTACCACAGAAAATTACTCGCCAATACTAGGGCTATACACTGCACAGATTCTTGAAGCTCATCCATTAGGCAATCAAAATCCAATGAGCTATATAGCTGTCAGCCAGCACTTTTTTGGAGTAAAATGGCAAAATTAAAACCCACCTTGATTTCTGCATCAAATTTCCATGAAAAGTCAGAATAGCCCTAGTTTCGCATTTTTACTCAATATTTCAAAAAGCTTCAATCAGGATCACTTGAGCGCTTGTCAAAATTTTACAAAATCATCAAATTATTAAAATCAAGCCTCAAAACCATTCTCCATAAATTATTTACAGTCCAAAAAGCTCTTAAAACATCTTGTACCTACTAAAATGCTCAATTTCTACCCGGCCAAAAACATGCAAAGCTAGCTTACTGTTTAGTGCCGCCTTAAGAGTGCAGATCTACATTTTGAAATTAAATTTTGTATGCTTATCTTGTTCTGGCATGTATTTTGAGTAAAACAGAACCAATGAATATAGCCATGATCATGTATTTGGTACTCGCAAGAAGCATTCCACTAGGCACCCCATACCCTTCAGTTTTGCGGTATTTTATTTCATTCTTCATCATATGCTAGTCAGAACAATAGCTTGTCTCAAATTCTTATTTCAAGATGAATATAGCATTTTGATGCATAAAATGCTTCTTTGGTGTCTTGCGTGCACTTGTTTTTCACAAAATAAAGCGTGCGGGATACTTCGCTGCGGAAAATAGGACCTACCGCGCTGTATATGCCCCATAATGGATGAATCAACAAAAAGGCTGTTATTCCACAATGTACAAGCCTAAATGTAGTTTTGCATGTATATTTGCAGAATAAATTTTCTCAACAAGTACAATTCTATTATAATTTATGAAAAAAATGACCAAATATGACCCAGAGTGCACTTTTAGAGTAATTTAGATGCAGCAAGGGAAGTAACTCTATTCAACCCATCACATATGCAAGCATCATACATGTCATGTATCTGTTTTTTCAAGATTTGAACTGAAATAATTGACCAGAATCAAGCCTGTATGTCCCATTCAACACTGAAATACACTTTCTGTCAAGAATCAGACAAGATTTTGCACTCAAATTGTGATTAAACCCCAAGCGACAAGGCGGCCATCAAGAAAATGGCCGGCCGCCCAGAAATAAGAAAATGCCCCGGCCGCCACAAAATATAGCATTTTTTAGACAATATAGGAGTCAAATTCACTTGTATGACATATTTTGCAGAATTGGGATGCTAATTCCACAAAATCCAGCTGAAAAGGATACAAATAAACTGCTTTTAGTACTGACTGCATACTGGTGCCAGGACAAATCTCAAATTTTGAATTTTCCTAAATTTTGAATTACCTCCCCTTTCACAATGGAGAGTGACAGCAGGAATTGCAAAAAAAATGCCTCAAATGACCAGATCTGGTTTTCTGAGACATGCAACTATCTAAAAAGAGGCGGCACTATACAGTAGATTAGAGTCTCGGTGAACTGTCTGCTGTCTACAAATACAATTTGATGTCCCAAAAATTCCTCACAGCAGCCTGAAGCAAATTAATATCATTTTCTGATTTGTATTAACTAGGCATTAGGAAAAAACAGTATCTTCCAATAGATACATCACTGTTTGAAAACAGGCCTTATGGAACTAAGGGTCATTATTGGTCGGAAAATGATGCTGAAAATCGCCAATTCGGGAACTGTTCAGACTACCACAGAAAATTACTCGCCAATACTAGGGCTATACACTGCACAGATTCTTGAAGCTCATCCATTAGGCAATCAAAATCCAATGAGCTATATAGCTGTCAGCCAGCACTTTTTTGGAGTAAAATGGCAAAATTAAAACCCACCTTGATTTCTGCATCAAATTTCCATGAAAAGTCAGAATAGCCCTAGTTTCGCATTTTTACTCAATATTTCAAAAAGCTTCAATCAGGATCACTTGAGCGCTTGTCAAAATTTTACAAAATCATCAAATTATTAAAATCAAGCCTCAAAACCATTCTCCATAAATTATTTACAGTCCAAAAAGCTCTTAAAACATCTTGTACCTACTAAAATGCTCAATTTCTACCCGGCCAAAAACATGCAAAGCTAGCTTACTGTTTAGTGCCGCCTTAAGAGTGCAGATCTACATTTTGAAATTAAATTTTGTATGCTTATCTTGTTCTGGCATGTATTTTGAGTAAAACAGAACCAATGAATATAGCCATGATCATGTATTTGGTACTCGCAAGAAGCATTCCACTAGGCACCCCATACCCTTCAGTTTTGCGGTATTTTATTTCATTCTTCATCATATGCTAGTCAGAACAATAGCTTGTCTCAAATTCTTATTTCAAGATGAATATAGCATTTTGATGCATAAAATGCTTCTTTGGTGTCTTGCGTGCACTTGTTTTTCACAAAATAAAGCGTGCGGGATACTTCGCTGCGGAAAATAGGACCTACCGCGCTGTATATGCCCCATAATGGATGAATCAACAAAAAGGCTGTTATTCCACAATGTACAAGCCTAAATGTAGTTTTGCATGTATATTTGCAGAATAAATTTTCTCAACAAGTACAATTCTATTATAATTTATGAAAAAAATGACCAAATATGACCCAGAGTGCACTTTTAGAGTAATTTAGATGCAGCAAGGGAAGTAACTCTATTCAACCCATCACATATGCAAGCATCATACATGTCATGTATCTGTTTTTTCAAGATTTGAACTGAAATAATTGACCAGAATCAAGCCTGTATGTCCCATTCAACACTGAAATACACTTTCTGTCAAGAATCAGACAAGATTTTGCACTCAAATTGTGATTAAACCCCAAGCGACAAGGCGGCCATCAAGAAAATGGCCGGCCGCCCAGAAATAAGAAAATGCCCCGGCCGCCACAAAATATAGCATTTTTTAGACAATATAGGAGTCAAATTCACTTGTATGACATATTTTGCAGAATTGGGATGCTAATTCCACAAAATCCAGCTGAAAAGGATACAAATAAACTGCTTTTAGTACTGACTGCATACTGGTGCCAGGACAAATCTCAAATTTTGAATTTTCCTAAATTTTGAATTACCTCCCCTTTCACAATGGAGAGTGACAGCAGGAATTGCAAAAAAAATGCCTCAAATGACCAGATCTGGTTTTCTGAGACATGCAACTATCTAAAAAGATGCAAATTTGCCTGATCCAAGAACCTTCATAATATGTCATTTCCCCTTAAGGCGGCACTATACAGTAGATTAGAGTCTCGGTGAACTGTCTGCTGTCTACAAATACAATTTGATGTCCCAAAAATTCCTCACAGCAGCCTGAAGCAAATTAATATCATTTTCTGATTTGTATTAACTAGGCATTAGGAAAAAACAGTATCTTCCAATAGATACATCACTGTTTGAAAACAGGCCTTATGGAACTAAGGGTCATTATTGGTCGGAAAATGATGCTGAAAATCGCCAATTCGGGAACTGTTCAGACTACCACAGAAAATTACTCGCCAATACTAGGGCTATACACTGCACAGATTCTTGAAGCTCATCCATTAGGCAATCAAAATCCAATGAGCTATATAGCTGTCAGCCAGCACTTTTTTGGAGTAAAATGGCAAAATTAAAACCCACCTTGATTTCTGCATCAAATTTCCATGAAAAGTCAGAATAGCCCTAGTTTCGCATTTTTACTCAATATTTCAAAAAGCTTCAATCAGGATCACTTGAGCGCTTGTCAAAATTTTACAAAATCATCAAATTATTAAAATCAAGCCTCAAAACCATTCTCCATAAATTATTTACAGTCCAAAAAGCTCTTAAAACATCTTGTACCTACTAAAATGCTCAATTTCTACCCGGCCAAAAACATGCAAAGCTAGCTTACTGTTTAGTGCCGCCTTAAGAGTGCAGATCTACATTTTGAAATTAAATTTTGTATGCTTATCTTGTTCTGGCATGTATTTTGAGTAAAACAGAACCAATGAATATAGCCATGATCATGTATTTGGTACTCGCAAGAAGCATTCCACTAGGCACCCCATACCCTTCAGTTTTGCGGTATTTTATTTCATTCTTCATCATATGCTAGTCAGAACAATAGCTTGTCTCAAATTCTTATTTCAAGATGAATATAGCATTTTGATGCATAAAATGCTTCTTTGGTGTCTTGCGTGCACTTGTTTTTCACAAAATAAAGCGTGCGGGATACTTCGCTGCGGAAAATAGGACCTACCGCGCTGTATATGCCCCATAATGGATGAATCAACAAAAAGGCTGTTATTCCACAATGTACAAGCCTAAATGTAGTTTTGCATGTATATTTGCAGAATAAATTTTCTCAACAAGTACAATTCTATTATAATTTATGAAAAAAATGACCAAATATGACCCAGAGTGCACTTTTAGAGTAATTTAGATGCAGCAAGGGAAGTAACTCTATTCAACCCATCACATATGCAAGCATCATACATGTCATGTATCTGTTTTTTCAAGATTTGAACTGAAATAATTGACCAGAATCAAGCCTGTATGTCCCATTCAACACTGAAATACACTTTCTGTCAAGAATCAGACAAGATTTTGCACTCAAATTGTGATTAAACCCCAAGCGACAAGGCGGCCATCAAGAAAATGGCCGGCCGCCCAGAAATAAGAAAATGCCCCGGCCGCCACAAAATATAGCATTTTTTAGACAATATAGGAGTCAAATTCACTTGTATGACATATTTTGCAGAATTGGGATGCTAATTCCACAAAATCCAGCTGAAAAGGATACAAATAAACTGCTTTTAGTACTGACTGCATACTGGTGCCAGGACAAATCTCAAATTTTGAATTTTCCTAAATTTTGAATTACCTCCCCTTTCACAATGGAGAGTGACAGCAGGAATTGCAAAAAAAATGCCTCAAATGACCAGATCTGGTTTTCTGAGACATGCAACTATCTAAAAAGATGCAAATTTGCCTGATCCAAGAACCTTCATAATATGTCATTTCCCCTTAAGGCGGCACTATACAGTAGATTAGAGTCTCGGTGAACTGTCTGCTGTCTACAAATACAATTTGATGTCCCAAAAATTCCTCACAGCAGCCTGAAGCAAATTAATATCATTTTCTGATTTGTATTAACTAGGCATTAGGAAAAAACAGTATCTTCCAATAGATACATCACTGTTTGAAAACAGGCCTTATGGAACTAAGGGTCATTATTGGTCGGAAAATGATGCTGAAAATCGCCAATTCGGGAACTGTTCAGACTACCACAGAAAATTACTCGCCAATACTAGGGCTATACACTGCACAGATTCTTGAAGCTCATCCATTAGGCAATCAAAATCCAATGAGCTATATAGCTGTCAGCCAGCACTTTTTTGGAGTAAAATGGCAAAATTAAAACCCACCTTGATTTCTGCATCAAATTTCCATGAAAAGTCAGAATAGCCCTAGTTTCGCATTTTTACTCAATATTTCAAAAAGCTTCAATCAGGATCACTTGAGCGCTTGTCAAAATTTTACAAAATCATCAAATTATTAAAATCAAGCCTCAAAACCATTCTCCATAAATTATTTACAGTCCAAAAAGCTCTTAAAACATCTTGTACCTACTAAAATGCTCAATTTCTACCCGGCCAAAAACATGCAAAGCTAGCTTACTGTTTAGTGCCGCCTTAAGAGTGCAGATCTACATTTTGAAATTAAATTTTGTATGCTTATCTTGTTCTGGCATGTATTTTGAGTAAAACAGAACCAATGAATATAGCCATGATCATGTATTTGGTACTCGCAAGAAGCATTCCACTAGGCACCCCATACCCTTCAGTTTTGCGGTATTTTATTTCATTCTTCATCATATGCTAGTCAGAACAATAGCTTGTCTCAAATTCTTATTTCAAGATGAATATAGCATTTTGATGCATAAAATGCTTCTTTGGTGTCTTGCGTGCACTTGTTTTTCACAAAATAAAGCGTGCGGGATACTTCGCTGCGGAAAATAGGACCTACCGCGCTGTATATGCCCCATAATGGATGAATCAACAAAAAGGCTGTTATTCCACAATGTACAAGCCTAAATGTAGTTTTGCATGTATATTTGCAGAATAAATTTTCTCAACAAGTACAATTCTATTATAATTTATGAAAAAAATGACCAAATATGACCCAGAGTGCACTTTTAGAGTAATTTAGATGCAGCAAGGGAAGTAACTCTATTCAACCCATCACATATGCAAGCATCATACATGTCATGTATCTGTTTTTTCAAGATTTGAACTGAAATAATTGACCAGAATCAAGCCTGTATGTCCCATTCAACACTGAAATACACTTTCTGTCAAGAATCAGACAAGATTTTGCACTCAAATTGTGATTAAACCCCAAGCGACAAGGCGGCCATCAAGAAAATGGCCGGCCGCCCAGAAATAAGAAAATGCCCCGGCCGCCACAAAATATAGCATTTTTTAGACAATATAGGAGTCAAATTCACTTGTATGACATATTTTGCAGAATTGGGATGCTAATTCCACAAAATCCAGCTGAAAAGGATACAAATAAACTGCTTTTAGTACTGACTGCATACTGGTGCCAGGACAAATCTCAAATTTTGAATTTTCCTAAATTTTGAATTACCTCCCCTTTCACAATGGAGAGTGACAGCAGGAATTGCAAAAAAAATGCCTCAAATGACCAGATCTGGTTTTCTGAGACATGCAACTATCTAAAAAGATGCAAATTTGCCTGATCCAAGAACCTTCATAATATGTCATTTCCCCTTAAGGCGGCACTATACAGTAGATTAGAGTCTCGGTGAACTGTCTGCTGTCTACAAATACAATTTGATGTCCCAAAAATTCCTCACAGCAGCCTGAAGCAAATTAATATCATTTTCTGATTTGTATTAACTAGGCATTAGGAAAAAACAGTATCTTCCAATAGATACATCACTGTTTGAAAACAGGCCTTATGGAACTAAGGGTCATTATTGGTCGGAAAATGATGCTGAAAATCGCCAATTCGGGAACTGTTCAGACTACCACAGAAAATTACTCGCCAATACTAGGGCTATACACTGCACAGATTCTTGAAGCTCATCCATTAGGCAATCAAAATCCAATGAGCTATATAGCTGTCAGCCAGCACTTTTTTGGAGTAAAATGGCAAAATTAAAACCCACCTTGATTTCTGCATCAAATTTCCATGAAAAGTCAGAATAGCCCTAGTTTCGCATTTTTACTCAATATTTCAAAAAGCTTCAATCAGGATCACTTGAGCGCTTGTCAAAATTTTACAAAATCATCAAATTATTAAAATCAAGCCTCAAAACCATTCTCCATAAATTATTTACAGTCCAAAAAGCTCTTAAAACATCTTGTACCTACTAAAATGCTCAATTTCTACCCGGCCAAAAACATGCAAAGCTAGCTTACTGTTTAGTGCCGCCTTAAGAGTGCAGATCTACATTTTGAAATTAAATTTTGTATGCTTATCTTGTTCTGGCATGTATTTTGAGTAAAACAGAACCAATGAATATAGCCATGATCATGTATTTGGTACTCGCAAGAAGCATTCCACTAGGCACCCCATACCCTTCAGTTTTGCGGTATTTTATTTCATTCTTCATCATATGCTAGTCAGAACAATAGCTTGTCTCAAATTCTTATTTCAAGATGAATATAGCATTTTGATGCATAAAATGCTTCTTTGGTGTCTTGCGTGCACTTGTTTTTCACAAAATAAAGCGTGCGGGATACTTCGCTGCGGAAAATAGGACCTACCGCGCTGTATATGCCCCATAATGGATGAATCAACAAAAAGGCTGTTATTCCACAATGTACAAGCCTAAATGTAGTTTTGCATGTATATTTGCAGAATAAATTTTCTCAACAAGTACAATTCTATTATAATTTATGAAAAAAATGACCAAATATGACCCAGAGTGCACTTTTAGAGTAATTTAGATGCAGCAAGGGAAGTAACTCTATTCAACCCATCACATATGCAAGCATCATACATGTCATGTATCTGTTTTTTCAAGATTTGAACTGAAATAATTGACCAGAATCAAGCCTGTATGTCCCATTCAACACTGAAATACACTTTCTGTCAAGAATCAGACAAGATTTTGCACTCAAATTGTGATTAAACCCCAAGCGACAAGGCGGCCATCAAGAAAATGGCCGGCCGCCCAGAAATAAGAAAATGCCCCGGCCGCCACAAAATATAGCATTTTTTAGACAATATAGGAGTCAAATTCACTTGTATGACATATTTTGCAGAATTGGGATGCTAATTCCACAAAATCCAGCTGAAAAGGATACAAATAAACTGCTTTTAGTACTGACTGCATACTGGTGCCAGGACAAATCTCAAATTTTGAATTTTCCTAAATTTTGAATTACCTCCCCTTTCACAATGGAGAGTGACAGCAGGAATTGCAAAAAAAATGCCTCAAATGACCAGATCTGGTTTTCTGAGACATGCAACTATCTAAAAAGATGCAAATTTGCCTGATCCAAGAACCTTCATAATATGTCATTTCCCCTTAAGGCGGCACTATACAGTAGATTAGAGTCTCGGTGAACTGTCTGCTGTCTACAAATACAATTTGATGTCCCAAAAATTCCTCACAGCAGCCTGAAGCAAATTAATATCATTTTCTGATTTGTATTAACTAGGCATTAGGAAAAAACAGTATCTTCCAATAGATACATCACTGTTTGAAAACAGGCCTTATGGAACTAAGGGTCATTATTGGTCGGAAAATGATGCTGAAAATCGCCAATTCGGGAACTGTTCAGACTACCACAGAAAATTACTCGCCAATACTAGGGCTATACACTGCACAGATTCTTGAAGCTCATCCATTAGGCAATCAAAATCCAATGAGCTATATAGCTGTCAGCCAGCACTTTTTTGGAGTAAAATGGCAAAATTAAAACCCACCTTGATTTCTGCATCAAATTTCCATGAAAAGTCAGAATAGCCCTAGTTTCGCATTTTTACTCAATATTTCAAAAAGCTTCAATCAGGATCACTTGAGCGCTTGTCAAAATTTTACAAAATCATCAAATTATTAAAATCAAGCCTCAAAACCATTCTCCATAAATTATTTACAGTCCAAAAAGCTCTTAAAACATCTTGTACCTACTAAAATGCTCAATTTCTACCCGGCCAAAAACATGCAAAGCTAGCTTACTGTTTAGTGCCGCCTTAAGAGTGCAGATCTACATTTTGAAATTAAATTTTGTATGCTTATCTTGTTCTGGCATGTATTTTGAGTAAAACAGAACCAATGAATATAGCCATGATCATGTATTTGGTACTCGCAAGAAGCATTCCACTAGGCACCCCATACCCTTCAGTTTTGCGGTATTTTATTTCATTCTTCATCATATGCTAGTCAGAACAATAGCTTGTCTCAAATTCTTATTTCAAGATGAATATAGCATTTTGATGCATAAAATGCTTCTTTGGTGTCTTGCGTGCACTTGTTTTTCACAAAATAAAGCGTGCGGGATACTTCGCTGCGGAAAATAGGACCTACCGCGCTGTATATGCCCCATAATGGATGAATCAACAAAAAGGCTGTTATTCCACAATGTACAAGCCTAAATGTAGTTTTGCATGTATATTTGCAGAATAAATTTTCTCAACAAGTACAATTCTATTATAATTTATGAAAAAAATGACCAAATATGACCCAGAGTGCACTTTTAGAGTAATTTAGATGCAGCAAGGGAAGTAACTCTATTCAACCCATCACATATGCAAGCATCATACATGTCATGTATCTGTTTTTTCAAGATTTGAACTGAAATAATTGACCAGAATCAAGCCTGTATGTCCCATTCAACACTGAAATACACTTTCTGTCAAGAATCAGACAAGATTTTGCACTCAAATTGTGATTAAACCCCAAGCGACAAGGCGGCCATCAAGAAAATGGCCGGCCGCCCAGAAATAAGAAAATGCCCCGGCCGCCACAAAATATAGCATTTTTTAGACAATATAGGAGTCAAATTCACTTGTATGACATATTTTGCAGAATTGGGATGCTAATTCCACAAAATCCAGCTGAAAAGGATACAAATAAACTGCTTTTAGTACTGACTGCATACTGGTGCCAGGACAAATCTCAAATTTTGAATTTTCCTAAATTTTGAATTACCTCCCCTTTCACAATGGAGAGTGACAGCAGGAATTGCAAAAAAAATGCCTCAAATGACCAGATCTGGTTTTCTGAGACATGCAACTATCTAAAAAGATGCAAATTTGCCTGATCCAAGAACCTTCATAATATGTCATTTCCCCTTAAGGCGGCACTATACAGTAGATTAGAGTCTCGGTGAACTGTCTGCTGTCTACAAATACAATTTGATGTCCCAAAAATTCCTCACAGCAGCCTGAAGCAAATTAATATCATTTTCTGATTTGTATTAACTAGGCATTAGGAAAAAACAGTATCTTCCAATAGATACATCACTGTTTGAAAACAGGCCTTATGGAACTAAGGGTCATTATTGGTCGGAAAATGATGCTGAAAATCGCCAATTCGGGAACTGTTCAGACTACCACAGAAAATTACTCGCCAATACTAGGGCTATACACTGCACAGATTCTTGAAGCTCATCCATTAGGCAATCAAAATCCAATGAGCTATATAGCTGTCAGCCAGCACTTTTTTGGAGTAAAATGGCAAAATTAAAACCCACCTTGATTTCTGCATCAAATTTCCATGAAAAGTCAGAATAGCCCTAGTTTCGCATTTTTACTCAATATTTCAAAAAGCTTCAATCAGGATCACTTGAGCGCTTGTCAAAATTTTACAAAATCATCAAATTATTAAAATCAAGCCTCAAAACCATTCTCCATAAATTATTTACAGTCCAAAAAGCTCTTAAAACATCTTGTACCTACTAAAATGCTCAATTTCTACCCGGCCAAAAACATGCAAAGCTAGCTTACTGTTTAGTGCCGCCTTAAGAGTGCAGATCTACATTTTGAAATTAAATTTTGTATGCTTATCTTGTTCTGGCATGTATTTTGAGTAAAACAGAACCAATGAATATAGCCATGATCATGTATTTGGTACTCGCAAGAAGCATTCCACTAGGCACCCCATACCCTTCAGTTTTGCGGTATTTTATTTCATTCTTCATCATATGCTAGTCAGAACAATAGCTTGTCTCAAATTCTTATTTCAAGATGAATATAGCATTTTGATGCATAAAATGCTTCTTTGGTGTCTTGCGTGCACTTGTTTTTCACAAAATAAAGCGTGCGGGATACTTCGCTGCGGAAAATAGGACCTACCGCGCTGTATATGCCCCATAATGGATGAATCAACAAAAAGGCTGTTATTCCACAATGTACAAGCCTAAATGTAGTTTTGCATGTATATTTGCAGAATAAATTTTCTCAACAAGTACAATTCTATTATAATTTATGAAAAAAATGACCAAATATGACCCAGAGTGCACTTTTAGAGTAATTTAGATGCAGCAAGGGAAGTAACTCTATTCAACCCATCACATATGCAAGCATCATACATGTCATGTATCTGTTTTTTCAAGATTTGAACTGAAATAATTGACCAGAATCAAGCCTGTATGTCCCATTCAACACTGAAATACACTTTCTGTCAAGAATCAGACAAGATTTTGCACTCAAATTGTGATTAAACCCCAAGCGACAAGGCGGCCATCAAGAAAATGGCCGGCCGCCCAGAAATAAGAAAATGCCCCGGCCGCCACAAAATATAGCATTTTTTAGACAATATAGGAGTCAAATTCACTTGTATGACATATTTTGCAGAATTGGGATGCTAATTCCACAAAATCCAGCTGAAAAGGATACAAATAAACTGCTTTTAGTACTGACTGCATACTGGTGCCAGGACAAATCTCAAATTTTGAATTTTCCTAAATTTTGAATTACCTCCCCTTTCACAATGGAGAGTGACAGCAGGAATTGCAAAAAAAATGCCTCAAATGACCAGATCTGGTTTTCTG
>CAMXUH010000005.1:0-37551 GCA_947247005.1 Spisula solida | reverse complement strand
CCTTGATACATCAGGAGTAGGTTGGAAATATATACTCCACACAGACAGCTGTATGTCTCAAAATGACGCCTTTTTCTGGTTGTGCCGAGGACAAGGACTGTCTCGTACGATGATCGATGTTTCACGGCCGCAGCACCGAAGCTCTAGAATGCACTGCCAACAGCACTTTGAGACTGTAAAACACTACCATCATTCAAGAAAGAGCTTAAAACGCATTATTTCAACAAAAATTATTTAAACTGATTTGACTAATTATGGGTTTGGATTTTCTAACCTAAAGGTAGTTGGTTAATAGTAATTGTAGCTAGTGGAAACCCGGGAAACATATCTCATACTATATGCCTCGGCCTCCTGTGCAATGTCCATATAACTATACCAGTGTTGTTTTGGCGTTGTGTGCTTGCTTGCTTGGAGGCGTGTATGGAGTGACCAGTGATTACTGTGATCCGGATAGTTCCCTTTCCATCATAGTGCAATCCATCCTTAGGGTTGGGAGTAGTCAGGCTAGTGGAAACCCGGGTACAATATCGCAATAGAAAGTCGACCACATATAGGGGTGTATGGAGTGGTCGCTATCGATTGTCATCCGGATAGTTCCATTTCATAGACACCCATAAACCCTAGATTTAATAGTGGCGAGTGTCATGTAAATATTTAAATTTAACCGTTTTTTTATCCATGTCTTTTTATGCTGTTTTCTATAAAAAGTATTTTGACTTGCATGCTTATAATATCCATTTCAATTTGTCATTTTTTTATCCATGTCATAATAGTTATTCTAAAGCGCTTTCAAAAATAGTCCCTAGCAACCAACAGAACTCATTGTTATCGACAAGGCTTTAAACTGGTAGGGGGCTACTGCATAGCTTGCAATTCTCTCCGACTTGTCTAGAGGGAAAACTCAAGATCTCAGACAATGGGTTCTGTTGGTTGCTAGAGACACTGGTTGCTAATGCAGTCACTTATTATTTAAGTCACAGGTTGCCAAGGATATCATTAGTTGCTAGGGAAAGTCACTGGTTGCTAGGGGAAGTCACTGGTTGTTAAGGAAATCACTTGTTGCAAATCAAAGTCGATGTTGCTAAGGAAACCACTACGGCATGTAGGTTGCTAAGGAAAAGTGATTACTTACGAGTTCACTTTCTATTCGGAAATCACTGGATGCCAAGATCCCACCTTTCAAGCAGAAATTTTACTATTTCCGTAACCATAGCAACCACAACTATGACCAATGGGGGCAAAAATGTGGCTTCTAGTGTTCACTCGTTTTTTTCTTTGATTTGACCTAGTTTTTGACCACACATGAACCAGTTTCAAACTCGTCGGAGATTTCGTTGAGACAACCATACTGACCAAGTTTCAAGAAGATGGCAGCAAACATGTTGCTTCTAGTGTTCACAAGCTTTTTCTTTGATTTGATCCAGTGACCTAGTTTTTGACCCCACATGAGCCACTTTCAAACTCTACCTAGATTTTACAAAGTGTATAGGTTCGAATCCCACAATAGGTGCAAACAATTTATTTCACAACAGCGCCATTTGTGGCGTCAAGTCTCCCCGTACATCTAGTGTTATTATCCACATAACAACAGATTGTGTGGTGTGATGTAGTTACATTGATACTGGTTATTTTTTGCAACTTTTTGGGGGGTTGTTGCGATAGCCAAGTAGTCTTAATGCATTCGTACTTGGAATTGCTAGGCGATGGTGCCGTACAATAAAGATTCAAATCCCACTTTTTGTGCAAACTATTCACAAGCAATCAAAATCAAAACTGTGACCTCTAGTGTTAACAAGGGATTCTTTTGATTTGGAAAAGTAACCTAGTTGTTAAGACTCCAGATGACCCAGTTGTGAACTTGGCATACATTTTATGGTAAGATTCTTGACACTAGCCCATTGCTGTGATGCTATGCAAGACCAACTAACGACAACCCTGCTCAGTGAGAAACATATACTAGAATTGTGTTCATAGGACACCGGTGCCCCCATTATAGCAATTATGGGGCATAATGACAAAGGGCCTTAACTCTGGTAAAAATAGACCCAGCAAAAATTCCATCCTTCACACATATCTACACATTGAGGTAGCTAATATGACGAAAATTCGACCAACAGTGTATGAGGAGTTCAACACACAAGATTTGCATTACGTACCTGTATGTCCCCACTTTTATAAGTGTGGGGGCACAATCACATAAACACAATTGCTAATAGGTAAGCATACTACTTGTATACTACATGCAAATGAAAACAAACACAACAATAATACTCATAATTTATTGTACACAAGTGCTGAGGAATTGTTGGTCTGAAAATAGTAATATTTGCATTGAAACTATGTTTAAAATTTACAAAATTGACAGATGATTATAGAGATGTTAATGATCCCCGACAGATAATACAGAAAACATCTAATTGCAAAGTATAAACCATCCATTCAAGTCATAAAATTCAATGTATAGTTGATGCTTCTTGATATCTTAATTTTTTATCGGGTTTTACCAAATTTTTCAACAATAATTCAGTCATACACAGTGATCAGTTCTGCGATCAATTATCAACCAGTACTCATGTGCACTTCTACATGTAACGGACAACTTCTCTACATATGGAGAACATGACCGTAGCCAATGCCATGAAATTTGTGATGAAGACTTACAAATGAGTAAACAAGCATCACTATGGAACATTAGTTTATAGAGTAATGCATAAAGGAATTCAACTATGATACTGGTACTGTAAGAATGTAACATCAACAATACAACAGTCATACCATAGTAATCAACACTGACCTTTTCAATATAAACAAGCTGTTGAAGTTAAATGAATTATAATAGACGTCACATTTTATTAAAATACATGTTAATGTATTGGAATTCTATTTGCATGTCTTTCTGTGTGTACTCTTATTCTCTTAGATAGTTAATTATGAAAGTCATACAATGCACAAAAATACCCATGTTTTTACTGTATTCTTTTATTGACCATTGTACAAATAATTGATTCCAGCAATTCACTCAGTTATTACCTCTACTTGGAGCATACTTGTTGTTATTATGTTATAAAAACACAAAAGACTGACATTATCAAATAAACATTGAGTACATTTTTATAGACAGCAACCAATTAAAGAGTAAGCCTACAACATTAGGCCGACAAAAAATGCTTTAAAATAGGCAAAATATCACTATTGTAACTGCACAGTGCATTATGGTAAAATAAATTTAAAACAAACTACAGGTCATACCCATATATCAAGGTTTGTTTCATGTAAAGCAACTTTGGATCGAAAGAAACAATCTTGAATAAAGTGCTAATATTCAACAAAACAAGAAACTTGGAAATTCCATGAAAACAATATTTTCAAACAATTCAATTCAGTAAATAAGGCCTCCGGTCCATAATAAAAAAATGGAAAAATAAACATACACAAGGTTTTTTAATGACGATAATATTTAATCAATCAATTAATTAGTTAATTAATTAATAATTAATAACCAATAACTAATAACTAATAACCAACCCTTTACCACATATGCATATAGCTATATGCGTGAAATATGTACTACTCAAAATTCGATAAGGGCCAGGAAACTAATATTCCTGCCAGTCTTACAATAGCTTAAGCATAACCGACGAAGAAAATGTTGTGCAAATATTAAAATATCATCCATTCTGCTGCTAAATTTCGAAAATTCATGCGTTGCATTTGGAATCCATTGACACAATGTGGTGGTTTTTAAGGTAACTGATAAGCCCTAGTTGCAGGAGCCAAAGTAGCATGAATAACAGGGAAATATTTGTCTCATTTTTATTCCCATATTGCGTAAGGCCCGAAATGCAAAAATCCGGACCTCATTCTGTTAACACATATACTTGAATGCAGCACAAACAATTGAGTGAGGCTGGGCTTATCAGCACTTAGACGTCAAATTTTGAAGAAATTTTTATTCGATTGCAAACATGCAGATGTAACATTATGTTTCTGAAAATTTCACCAGTCTATCTTATTACATTTGCAAAATATCTGCAAAGGAAATTTGGTGGCCCTTATCAAGTTTTGAGTAGTATATATACAAGTGATGACCAATATATAACGAGAAAATGCATAACAAACTTGTTATTATCCTGTCAATCGTACTCAATATTCTGCCAGTCATAGTTACATATATTAGCAATATGTCGCTAAATTTTCAGGACTAATGTGACAGATGTAAATATTTACAGTTGTTAAGGTAATAGATTTGACCTAGTGACACTAGTTTTGACCCCAAATGACCCAGTAACAAACTTGACCTAGATTTCATAAAGTCATACATTGTGACCAAGTTTCATAAAGACTAAGTGAAAAATGTGACCTCTAGTATGTTAACAAGGGTTTTCTTTGATTTGGCCTGGTGACCTAGTTTTTGACCCCAGATAACCCAGTTGCGAACTTGACCTAGATTTTACAGTGACACACATTGTGACTAGGTTTCATAAAGATTAGGTAAAAAATGTGACCTCTAGAGTGTTAACAATGTTTTTCTTACATATAGCCTGGTGACCTAGTTTTTGACCCAAGATGAGCCAATTGCAAACTTGACCTAGATTTTACAGAGACACACAATGTGACCAGGTTTCATAAGGATTAGGTCAAAATTGTGACCTCTAGTGTTTTAACAAGGTTTTTCTTTGATTTGACCTAGTGACCTAGTTTTAAACTCCAGATGACCCAGTCACAAAATTGACCTGGATTTTATAAAGACAAACATTGTGACCAAGTTTCATAAAGATTTTGTGAAAACTATGACCTCTAGAGAGTTAACAGTCGAATTGTTGACGACGCACTTGCACGATGGACATAGGGTGATCACAATAGCGCGAAGCTAAAAATAATACATGCATTCCATAATTTGATCGGTAATTCAATGCCTAATCAAGTTTTATACTGTTTGCAATAATAGCATCTACCAAACAAGGGTCATAACTCTGCTATAACTAGGTACATAGTGAGAAACATTCCAGTAAACTCTCATGACCATAGCTAAAATACTTTCGTAGATAAGTGTGACAAAACAATTTACCAATCTATAATAAGTTCAGTTTGATAACCTGGTTAAAAACATGTAAAATACAAAAATATACTACAACGATATAAGCATAATTTCTTGTGGCTACGAAATAAGACATGCACAAAAAACCCTGATATACAGTATAACAGCGAGGATAATGATGAAGCCCACAACCTACTTTTGCCAATGTGTTTAAACAATTAGTATCGACCATATTGCATAATTAACTGGTTAGACAATGTTAAAAAGTATGATCAATCAGCTTTAAGCTCATATATTTTATTTATTACTTTACCATACCAAAATCAACCACATAATTTTATGTGAAATGTTGACATTCCGCTTTTTGAGTGTTGGGTTAAAGATTATATGAACAAGAGGGCCAAGATGGCCCTATCCCTGATATCGCTCACATTTAAGACCATCGACATTTTGAATGAATTAAAATACCTCTTGTGACGTACATGTGCTAGTTGGGGAACCATGTGACTAAAATGGTACTTTGCACTGCCACAAATGTCGCGAAATTAGTTTGAGAGTTTTGGTAAGTACTATTTACTTGTTATGTTGTGCAGTCTATGCAAAATTGAATGCTCTTTCCAAAGGTGTATGTACCATTTCTATGCTGGATCTAGTTCCTAAGATACTTTCGAGGTCTTACATACAAAGATTTGCTGACAGAATTCCCCCGGTCCATCCTAAAACCTCGAAGGTATCTTAGAAACTAGACAGAACATAGAAATGGCACACATACCACTGGAAGGAGCATAGACTGTGCTATATAACAAGTAAAAAGAATGAAGGAGTACTTACCAAGGATTGAAAAACTATCAAAACCCCGCTATATTTGTGTTGCCGCGAAGTACACTTTTAGTCACGTGGTTCCCCACACTGTGTGCAGCAGACCTGAACTGCTTATACAACATTGAAAGAGTACCACCCAGGCATCATTCCAGAAGTGTTTGGTCTACATCAGTTGGTTTATGAGGAGGTTTTCACTCATTAAACCTATATTTTAATGGAAGTATAAAATGCAAAACTAAAACAATCACTGGATGTAAATAAAGCTCCTGCCTAGGATAGGACACAGAAATAGGTGTCGGTAGAAAAAATAGCCAGCAATAACTCGAAAATGTCTCCATGGAATACGAATACCATTCTTTCTGCTTCAATTAACATTTTACAGGTTCTAGCTGGTTCTGGTTCATTGGTTAAACAGTGTTTTTGATAACCATCCCACCCTAGAACCAAAACAAAGCAATACAGAGGTTCCTCTAAAATCACAAAAATCTCTTGTCGGTATAGGTCGTTTGCGGTACAACAAATCGTATAAATTTTAAATATCTTAAAATCTAATTATCAGATGTTGGTCAAAATTGGCATAGCAACATGATTACATCATACCAACTCTCATTCCAAGTTTCATATTTTTTCATTAATTATTAAGAAAGTTGTCTTCTTTGTTGTATCTGGAAATTAAATGATTTTGGACCTCTTAACGCATTTGATAAATACAACTTTGACGATACTGAAAAATGTACCGTTAGATTTGTCACATGAACGTATTATTGGCTATTGCAGTTATCGGATGCCCTGAACTGATATTTGACTGTAAAATGCAAATATCCTACATAAAACTTATGAACAAAACTTTTTTAATATATCGGCGATACAGCTGAAATGTTTGTGTAGAGTTGGTACGCGCATTTCATTTACTCGGGCAAAATATTATACCTGTACATACAGTAGATACTGAGAAATCTTTATTTTATACGATTTGTTGTACCGCAAACGACCTATACAGAAGGATGACAGAACTGTAGTCTTTAAGCCATTGAAATTCACCTACTTAAATATGTCCTGAATGGCATTCCTACTCATTGTTATTTTTTTGTTCTTTATGAAAAACTTTATGTGCTCCCACCGTCTGCTACACAGAACTGGCTCTTTCCTAATGGCAGATTCAATTAGATGCTTTCCAGGAAGCTTATCTAACGCAAAGTATTTTCCAAGTTGACGTTTAACAGCTTCTTTTTCTGCACCCGACCAAGGTTTTCTGTCTGCTGACTTCTTGCTTCTACAGCCTTCTTTTTTACTGAATCGTTTACTTATGGCAGGACCACCCACACCTGTTGATACAAAGTACATAATTTATTTATTTACACACACCAAGTCTTTGTGAGGACCTGACTATATTTGTTTATTTCGTCTTTGAGAAAATTGTCTAAATGTGGCAGAACATGTAGCAATACTAAGCACACGTTTGCTCTGTACTATAGGTTGGTTCTGAATAAACAAGGTAATTTTTCTTGCGATACAAATTATCTACACACACCAAGTCTTTGTGAGGACCTGTGTTCTTTAGCTCAAAATATCTACCCGATGTAATCAACAGTATTCCCTTACCTTCATATTTACTTTGTTCTGTTTGTAGTAGGTTCTTCTTGGCCATAACAGCTACTTTATTTTCATCACCATTATCCATATCCTCTGAATCTTCCTCGTTCTCTAGCAATTCTTAAAAAGAAATGTATTAAATTTAATCGACCGTCATTGGTGACCGAGTGGTTAGAGCATCCGTAGGGAACGGAAGGTGACGGATTCGATCCCAGGCCAGTTGTTAAAATGGTACTGGTATAGCTCCCTTGCTTAGGGTAGTTCCAGGTAACTGCTGGGTGGCAAAGTTATTTTAAATCCCACTATAGATGACAAAAGTATTGTCCGGGCAAACTCAATTGTGATAATTTTTTATCTTTGATCTCTAAATAAGACACTGACTTTCAAAATTTTGACACATTTTTTTGTGTGCCGTTGAACCATATCATGGTGGTGAATAAATGTGCCACATTATTTTAAAATCCTACTTTTTTACCTTTGAACTCCAAGTGTGAACTTGACCTTTGAGATATTGACACAATTTCTGCACATGGCACACGGTCTCATGGTTTGAACAATTGTGCCAGGTTATTTTAAAATCCCACAACAGATGACAAATTTATGGTCAGGTCAAACTAAATTGTGGTATTTTTTTACGTTTAAACTCCAAGTGTGACCTTTGAGAAAACTAGAGCTATCACAGGAGTGATGAATCATACCCCCGCAGCACTGCCTTGACACATGAATATATAATTTGTTTAAAATTAAAAGTTTAAACAACACATTTCATGGAAATCTGCTGCTGTACACAGATTGAATGAAACACACTACTACACACAATAAGCATCAACTGTATGAAATTTAATAGAAATCGGCCACTGTACAAAATTTAATAAATCCAAGATGGCTGCCAGTCGGAAAGAAATTATGTCACGCACCAGTAGGCATCATGATGATCAACTGTATGAAGTTTCATGAAAATTGGACCAAAACTGTAGAAGTAGTTCACTCCACAAAATAAAATCCAAGATGGCTGCCAGTCGGCCATCTTGAATTTCATTGGCGAAAATATTATGTCACACACTAGAAGTCATCATGTCAATCAACTGTATGAAGTTTCATGAAAATTGAATGAAAACTGTAGAAGTAGTTTGCTCCACAAAATGCCACAAAAGAAAATTAAAGATGGCCGCCAGTCGGCAATTTTGAATTTCGTCAAACTAAAAATAATGTCACACACTACTACACATCATAAAAATCAACTGTATGAATTTTCATAGAAATCTGCCACTGTAAATCATTTAATAAATCCAAGATGGCTGCCAGTCGGCCATCTTGAATGAATTGCAGCGGCAAAAAATATGTCGAGCACTACTACGTATTATGTTGATCACTTGTATGAAGTTTCATGAAAATCGCACGAAAACTGTAGAAGAAGTTCGCTCCACAAAATAAAATCCAAGATGGCTGCCAGTCGGCCATCTTGAATTTCATCGGCAAAAAAATTATGTCACGCACTACTACGTATCATGTTGATCACTTGTATGAAGTTTCTTTAAAATATTCCGAAAGGTGGATGAGTAGTTCGCTCCACAAAATGCATGACTATATAACCTTTGACCTTGACCTTTGAGCTAGGGACCTGGGTATTGCGAATGACACACGGTCTTGATGTGGTGAACATTTGTACTAAGTAATTTTAAAATCCAGTAAGAAATGACAAAGTTACAGAGCTGACACGATTTGCATGACTATATAACCTTTGACCTCTAAGTGTGACCTTGACCTTTGAGCTAGGGACCTGGGTCTTGCGCATGACACACCGTCTTGATGTGGTGAACATTTGTACATTTTAAAATCCAGTAAGAAATGACAAAGTTACAGAGCGGACACGATTGACAGACAGACCAACCAACCAACCAACCAACCAACCAACCAACCAACCAACAAAGCAACTCCAGTATACCCCTTTCAAACTTTGTTTGCGGGGGTATAATGACACAATTTTCGCACATGACAAACCGTCTCATGGTGGTGAACAATTGTGCCAGGTAATTTTAAAATTCCACAACAGATGACAAAGTTATGGTCCGGACAAAAAAATTTGACTGGAAGGTAAAGTTATATTTTAATTAATTCTAAGGTTCACACATAACTTTACATAAAACAATACTATGTCTGGGTGTTATGGGGCTAGTCCATTAGATCATGATTACATATATGGTATAGTCTTATTATGAATCACTACAAGCACTTTTCTAGGTGTTTTTACATTTAGGAAATTATCAAGGATAGACAACATTTTCAAGGACATACCATCCTGATCTAACTGTATGTCATCAAGAGTTTTCCCTTTGTACAGGTGAATGTTACCCCGCTCCATCTCGAGAAGGATCTTGCTGATTTTAGCAACCTAAAATATATTTAGTAAATATCGTGGTTACATACAGTGTAACCATGTTATAGAATGATATGGTATATACTGTATAGTAGTTTCCACGCAAGGGACAGCCTCATTGTCAGATACATTCAACCTACGTATAAAGTGTAAACAGTCCTTTATACCTCTGCATTTTGCCACCATATATTCCAAGAAGCTTGAAAAACGAAGATGTAGTTGATGCAGAGCTTATTATATAGACTATACTATAGTAAATGATAAATTGGCTCTATTAAGACAAGCATCTTAAGCATGTCAACGGTTGGTTAAGTGGTCAGTGAAAAAATGACTATAACATAGCTTATGTTTCAAACCAGTGCCATTATAAGTAGTTATATACAGACAGGCAGTTACTTTTTTGTGGTGCAACATTATAACCGACTGACTAATAATATGCCCCCTGAGATTCTTACAAATTTATGCCAACTTCCTGATGGCATGAAGTTGACATTAAGGGGGCTCAAACCCATGATCATTGGCACCTGAATCCATGGTTCTACCAAGCAAACCAGGTAGCTATAAGCAGTTTAACCTTGAATCTTTTATACATAATATGAAACAGAAACTATTAAAAACTTCTTTCAAATAATATTTGTAATTACCTGAAGGGTATCTTCTGGTAGTCTGTAAAACTCTCTATGAACTTTGATGCTGTGTCCGAGGAAGCCCGCTAATGTATCTAATTCATTTTCCTTTAGATTAATCATCTGTGAAATTACTGCAATATGTTTTCGGAATGCAGTACTTGTTAGCAATTCTGGATGTTTGGCTCCACATTCTTCCGCAAATTTTCGGAGGACATCAGTTGATCTAAGAGGAGTTTTTGCGTCTCCCCTCCTAGCGAAAACGAAATTATTTGTTGAATTGATGCCTGCACTAGTCCTTCTTTCTATAAGCATCCTGAGTTGCTTCTGTAAGTTTTCTGGCAATAAAACCGGTTTTATATCTGGATCACCACGTACAGTCAAAGATATGTCATCATTAGCCAGTGTATCTAAAATATCTTCTCGAAACTTCTTACTAACTGACTTGGCTACAGGTAATAATGAGGCACTAGCAGCTTGATGATGAAACCTGAGATGAGAAGATTTATCTGGTCGACAAGGGCAATTTTTCACATGTCTCCATAATTCTTTCCGAATGAAGGATCCAAAACAATGCACACAAGGCATGTACTCTGTAGCGTTTATTTCATTTTTGGGTCGCTTATATGGAATAATTTCACCTTTCCCACTTTCTCTAACCGTCATATTATGGACAAAATCACCTCTATTTGTTAACTTCCTCCACACAGCCTTTCTTTCCTTTGATCCTACTGGAAATGCAAGTGCTCTTGCCACATCTATTTCTGTCTTATGCACATCTTCCATGTGCCTGGCTAATTTGGCCACAAGCTTGTCACAGTAACAACAAGGATGTTTCTTGTCCCAAATCCGTTTTCCCAATTTGTTTTTTTTGGACTTGGAAACAAATAGCGGTCTGAAATTGTAAGTACATACAGATTTTTGTCGTTTTTATAGTTAATGGCAATTTTTTTCTAGGTTACGGTGGACAATCATTTTAGTTAATTGTGAATCTTAGCTGTAAGAATCTCAAGCTGCCTCTTTTCAGAGTTGAGTCATGTAAAGTATATGCCATTTGTACATATAAAGCATTATTTTACATTTCTACATTTCTTCAAGCAAAATGCTGTGAGTCTGCATAATTAAATAAATTTAAAAAAAATGTATTCTGGCAACAAAAACAAGTCCAAACAATTTGCAGATGATGGCAATTAAACATCTATGCGAAGTATAAAATGTTCAGACCAGGCTTCTGGGAGAAGAATCTAAACCAAAACCATGGCCAGTTTCTAAAATGACCTTGACCTTTGACCTTGTGACCCAGAAATATTTAGTCATCTCAATGAGTCCAAATATCATGTAAAATTAGAACACTCCAAGTTTGAGTTTTTGAGATATTGGCAGAAAAAAAAATTGACATTTACTGCCACCTGCGCAGCCTTGACCTTTGAGCCACTGACACCTAAAATAGCATGGGTCATCTACTCAAGGATTTTTATCATCATGTGAAGTTTGAAGGCTCTAGGTCAAAGGCATAATAACCAAGCGTAAATTATCTTACACCTTCTACTTAAAATACTGGTAATTACACATGACATCAAAACCATACTCAATTTACCTCTGTTCTGATTTTAAGTAGTCTTTTCTATCTAAGAGTTTGCCTGCACTCAGGGAGTCAAAAATCCAATCTCTCGATGTTGTATCTCTGTCGCCTGTCAGAAACAAATTAAGAAAGAATATAAGAGGAATACCAAATTGATCTAAGGAGAGTCACCTGGTTTTCATTTACATAATCTTTCCAAATCAATGTAAGTTTTAAACAAGAGATGTTTGTAAAACATGTATGCCCCCATGGCAGCCAAATAGTCATTAATGTTAAAGGTCACAGCGACCTTGACCTTTGACCTCAAAATTGATAGGGGTCATCTACTGATGGTGACCAATCTCCCTATTAAGTTTGAACATCCTGGGCCCAACCGTTCTAGAGTTATTGATCGGAAACCATTTGGTCTATTCATTCATGTTAAAGGTCACGGCGACCTTGACCTTTGACCTCAAAATCAATAGGGGTCATCTACTGTTGCTGACCAACCTCCATGTCAAGTTTGAGGATCCTCAGGCCAAGCGTTCTTGAGTTATTGAACAGAAACCGTTTGATCTACCGACAGACCGACCGACCGACATGTGCAAAGCAATATACCCCCTCATCAAAGATGGGGGGCATAAAAACACACATAATCAACTTCAATATTTGAACAGATCGTTCAATAGAGTATTTATCTTGATATAACGACACCAACTGTTCCCTAAAAAATTGTTACAAGGGGTGTTCATAAAACACTGCAAGTTTCATTATGATATCCCATTCCTAACTAAAGTTATTGAGCGGAAACATTTTTCTATTTTTAGTATTAGTGACCTTGAACCCTACCGACACCACTTTCAATCCAAAGTGTCGTCTCCAGAAAAGCTACAGCAAGTTTCATCGCAATATCTCATTCCTTACAGAAGTTATCCAGCAGAAACGGATTGTTGACGCCCCCTTCCCCCAACTGCCGTAATCGCAAATCAAAGAACCAGTATTTTCAAGAAAGTTGAAAACCAGTTAATTACCCTAATGTGCTCTTCTGATTTTGCATTTTTAGATATTGTTTTAAGTCCAACTGGTCAACAGTAAGACTACCCAGTCACATTATCCTGACATCGGGCCAACAAACAATTTTCTGGAACTACCCTCATATGACAAGCGCCAATCAAGGGAGCCATACCAGTACCATTTTTAACGACTTAGGTATATCGTGACCTGGTATCAACCAGCAACCTTCCATTCCCGAGGAGAACCATTCAGCCATCGAGGACGGTATGCCATTCTGTGCAGAAATAGAGAGCTCAAAGTCAGAATTTGTAAGTCCACCTAGGTTTTTAAAGGTCCGCAATTTGTTCTTGGACCTTTGATTCTAAACTTACCCGTTTCATTTATTGACACAGTGATTGCACCTTCCTCTTTTAAGACTGCCCCTTGAGAAATTAGTATATCTTCTGCTGCTTCTAAAATGCAGATAAAAAATAAAGGATATAATATTGCATTACTCTAGTTGTAAAGGGGAAACATACACGAAACAATGAAACTATACTACAGTACATACTCTGTCTTAATTGCAAAGCAGTTATGTTCCTGTCCTATTTGTTTTTTGAAACAATGATACTTTGATTCCAGATGACTCCAAACCCAACAGCAGTTACCTACTCTGTATTACTTAAAGCAAGGTTCAAAGCATTGTTCAGTTATTTAATTTAAGGCAACTTTAACCCAGAACCTCAGATTATTAGGTGTCAACAACTCTTCATTTACCAATGCATCAACGAAGTTTAGAGACACAAAGTCAGAGGGAATTTGGGTAACTGCCAGTAAGATTTAAATACAATGTCGCTGTGAATTCACCCCAAAATCATAATAGATCATGTAATCTTCATACGCTATAATCCTAGCAAGAATGGTAATACTCAAATTCTGTGAAAATGTTTTTACTGCAAGGTCATAGTGACCTTGGCCTCTGATCAACTGACACCAATGGTTGAGATCTACTGTTCATTATCAATGTTTCTACCAGGTTTCAGATCAACAGGTCAAAGCCTTCTCAAAGTATTACCAGTATATAGAAAACAACAGACTAACCAACCAACATCTTCAAAGCAATGCTAGTCCACATTTTTGAAAAGGGACATTAAATGTCCTAGATATGATTGTCAATTTGTCAAGTGTGTCTGAACATCAAAGCTGTATTTCAAATGATAGTATGTGACGTCTTATTTTTAATTGTCAATGACTGTCAGTGATGCATGTATTCAAAGTCTTGTTATTTTTAATCCCCTTAATCTAGGACGCTGAAATTTTCAGACATTATTACTGAAACATTTTTTATTGAAAATATTCTAAAACCATTACTTCCTTATATTCTACTAGAGTGCCTACTTTCCAATTTAGTATACATCTAAGATACTTTTGAATGATAAATGCTCAGTACAAGTTCTGTAGAAAAAACAACAACATCAATATGGCACCATACATTACTTTACCTTTTGGAAAATTATCAACTTTTCCAACAAGTCTGATATTTATATGCTCAAACAGCTTTGTCTTTCTCTTCCTTGAGATAGCTGGACCAGATCCATTTGGATTTGCAACGTCTCCTTTAATTTCGTAATTTTCCTAAAAACAAAGAGGACCACTGCTATCAAGTTGCTAAACTGATGCAAAAACAATTATCTGGCACTGACCTCTTTTAAAGGGCAGTTATCAAAAGTAATTTACTTTTCATTAATTTTCTGGACCAAGAGCAAAATATGATATGAAAAGAGGTTCAGAAGGACTGGTATTGCTCTATACTATTGGACTGTTCTGAATAAGCACTGTCAAAATCTACTGGAAAGTCTGACATGTTAATATTAAGATTATAGAATAACTGGCCGAGGCACTGTTCATTTTCCCAAAGCACTGTTTTATTTCAATTAAGTTCATTTACTGGTCAAAGGTCTTATAGCACACTTGAACCGCTGAGGATCATACAAGAGTAACATCTAAAGTTTCCATTTACATCTAAATGCCACTCAGTCACATTTTTTGTGTGTTAGAAATCTAGTTGTCCCTATACCAGGAATCAGAATAATATTGCAGAAAAATTATTACAGACAACAGATGACAGAAAGAGAAGTAATATATACCTCTGGCATCAAATATCCAGCTTTCAAAGAGTCCTTTACAAACTGGTGACCTAAAACCCAACAATGATGGGCAATTCCTTGGAAATATTTTAAGGATCGTTCACAAATTCTAGGAGACACTGAAATTAGACAGAAAAATGGCTGGATTTAATAAACAATCTATAAGTGTAAAAGCAGAAGTAATGCAAGTCTTAGTTAAACATTTTTGTTATATAATATTATGTTATATACATATCCTCTGACCGTTTCAAGGCAGTACTCTCAGTCTTTGTGTTTTTGTGTTTCACATATGACTGCTTTTCCTCTCTCGTCTGGACTAGCCAAACAGCTGGAATTGTACGCATTTGTTTATAGATTGTGTTTTTGACACTAAAACAACCAATATAGAATTGTCCTTGCAAATTATCAAAACTCACTAATGTTGTTACCTGTCTGTATTAAAACATGAGTCACTTTGTCTTCAAAGTCAGTAAGTAACTCTCCACCAAATATAGCCACGAAGACCTTCAGTTTTTCCTGAAAATGGTGCAATATTTATACATTATTTATTATATGAAAATTATTATCATCTACTCTCAATATGATGTTGTGTCTTAGTGCAAGTGTAGATGGGTCAAACCCTGAATACCTGAAGTTCAGTGCATCTTAATTTTGTCGACATAAATGCACTAACATGAAAACTAACTTGCTTTAAAATCACACAATTTTCACTCTACATTTTTATATAAACAATGCTTACAGACAACAAGAGGCCCATATATCATGACCTAGTTTTTGACCATAGATGACCCAGTTGTAAATGTGACCTAAATTTTACAGAGACACACATTGTGACCAGGTTTCATAGGGTCAAACAAAACTGTGACCTCTATGTTCTATGTATATTAATTGCAGGGCCCACTCTGGGGCATTATTGCAAATTGCCTGACAGGTGCAGACAAGGTGAAGAAACAGTGTTTGTGATACAAGGAATCCAGGTCCAATACCCGGACTCTTTCCAAATACATTCTTTGGTTCTTTAACATGCCCGGTGTACAGCACCGATACACGCAAGACTACCTCTGGGTTACCAACCAGTTCATATCTAGTTGGGTGGGAAACACTGAGAAGCGTTTCTGAAATTTCCAGTGGCCCGGCCGAGAATCGGACATCTGGATCAGTTGTCTAGAGTGTTCCCACTCGGCCACCATGCCACCTCTAAGAGTGTTGACACAACAGACGATGGACATAGGGTGATCAAAATAAAAGAAGAATTTATATAATTTAATACATAATATGAGGACCATTATGGCCCTATATTGCTCATCTGGGTATCATTGCACTTTGTGAACAAAAATAAGATCAAAACTGAAGTATTTACCTTCATGCCGGTACTTCCAGAGGCAATAAATATTCTTTGCTCTCTAAGTGCTGCAAAAACAAGGAAGAAAAGTCACTAATTCATCAAACAGATTTTTAATGTTGATTTGGCATTTTGATTCTTACTACATGTATGTTATAATTGATTGCTATTTGTAAATTTGTCCATAAAACCTCATACAGCAGTATTTCTTCCTTTTACAACAGAAGTTTACCACAGTTAGCATCCTATAATACATATGTATATCATTTGGCAGAAAAATGATTTATTGGACAGTGACTCTCACAGCAAATTGATGTTACATGTCTAATCAAATACCTGGTCAATAAAGATTATTACTATATTGAAACAGTTTTTCGGTAATAAATGTATTAAGTACAACAAATCTATGATTCAATGTCATGTAGTTTTATCTTTTCGTCCTCTACAAGTCCTGTATGAAGTTTTTTCCTGCCCAACAAGGAAGTTCAAAATAAAAAGCACATGTTCTGGTGATAAAACAAAAATATAGACACACCTGAAGTGCATTCTTTGGTGATATAAAATATGTATACACACACCAAGTCTTTGTGAGGACCTGGCTATATTTGTTTTTCTATCTCTTCTTCAAGAAAACTGTCCAAATGTGGCAGAAACATTTAGCAAAATTAAGCAGACGTTTGCTCGGTCCTATACGTAGGTTCAGACTAAAGAAGAAGCTTTTTCTTGTGATACAAATTATCTACACACACCAAGTCTTTGTGAGGACCTGTGTTCTTTAGCTCAAAATATCTACCCGATGTAATCAACAGTATTCCCTTACCTTCATATTTACTTTGTTCTGCTTGTAGTAGGTTCTTCTTCGCCATAACAACTACTTTATTTTCACCACAATTATCCATATCCTCTGAATCTTCATCCTCCTCGGAAAGTTCTAAGAAAAAGAAATTTATTATGTATTAAATTTAATCGACCGTTCTCGGTGGCTGAGTGGTTAGAGGGTCCGCTTCAGGAATAGGAAGGTTGCAGGTTCGATCCAAGGCAGCGACATACATTTTCTCGTGATACAAATTATCTACACACACCAAGTCTTTGTGAGGACCTGTGTTCTTTAGCTCAAAATATCTATCCGATGTAATCAACAGTATTCCCTTACCTTCATATTTACTTTGTTCTGCTTGTAGTAGGTTCTTCTTGGCCATAACAGCTACTTTATTTTCATCACCATTATCCATATCCTCTGAATCTTCATCCTCCTCGGAAAGTTCTAAGAAAAAGAAATTTATTATGTATTAAATTTAATCGACCGTCCTCGGTGGCTGAGTGGTTAAAGCTTTCTCTTCAGGAATAGGAAGGTTGCAGGTTCGATCCAAGGCAGCGACATACATTTTCTTGCGATACAAATTATCTACACACACCAAGTCTTTGTGAGGACCTGTGTTCTTTAGCTCAAAATATCTACCTGATGTAATCAACAGTATTCCCTTACCTTCATATTTACTTTGTTCTGTTTGTAGTAGGTTCTTCTTCGCCATAACAGCTACTTTATTTTCATCACCATTATCCATATCCTCTGAATCTTCATCCTCCTCGGAAAGTTCTAAGAAAAAGAAATTTATTATGTATTAAATTTAATCGACCGTCCTGGGTGACTGAGTGGTTAGAGCGTCTGCTCAGGAATAGGAAGGTTGCAGGTTCGATCCAAGGCAGTGACATACAATTTCTCCTGATACAAATTATCTACACACACACCAAGTCTTTGTGAGGACCTGTGTTCTTTAGCTCAAAATATCTACCCGATGTAATCAACAGTATTCCCTTACTTTCATATTTACTTTGTTCTGTTTGTAGTAGGTTCTTCTTGGCCATAACAGCTACTTTATTTTCACCACAATTATCCATATCCTCTGAATCTTCATCCTCCTCGGAAAGTGCTAAAAAAACGAAATGTAATAAATTTATCAAGAATGGGGTTTTTTATCACAAAATGAAATCAGACCAATGGTTACAGAGAACAAGCGTGGACAAACTTATTTTTGACCATCAAAGGCACAATAAGAAAGACAATAATCATCCTACCTAAATTCTTGATAATGTGCACAACTAGACTTGATACAAAGTATTCACATGAGTTTCATTGAAATTCGATGGTTAAGGAGAACAAGTGAGGACAACTTTGTGACAGACTTCCAGCACAAAAACAATGTCTTCCCCACTATGTGGTACATTAAAAAAATATTTGAAAGGTTCAGACATAACTTTACATACAACAGTACTTTTCATTTTTATAGACAATGATCAACACATAGTCTCGAGTGCTTGACATCTCAATCTCTACTGATCTGATTGGCACGGTAAAGGGCCCACACATATATGGCAAAACTAGAATTGCGTCCACGGGACACCGGTGCCCCCATTATGGCACATATCATTTGAAATGGGGAAGGAGAGGGGATGGCGGGTTGAGGTAACATTATTATTCAATTTTTGTGGACATCAAATGTCCATAATTCTGGTAAATAGTGACACAGCAAAAATTCCATCCTTTAAGGTAATCTATACATTGAGGTTGTTAATCTGTGAAAGTTTGAAGAAATTCCACCCAACAGTTTGTGAGGAGTTCAGAACACAAGAACTTTTATAATGGGGTATATAGTAAAAGTAACAAAGGGCCATAATTCTGGTAAAAATTAATGCAGCAAAAATTCCATCCTTCACGGTCATCTATACATCGAGGTTGTTAATCTGTGAAAGTTTGAAGAAATTCCACCCAACAATTTGTGAGGAGTTCAACACACAAGAATATTCATAATGGGGTATATAGTAAAAGTAACAAAGGGCCATAATTCTGGTAAAAATTAACGCAGCGAAAATTCCATCCTTTATGGTCATCTATACATCGAGGTTGTTAATCTGTGAAAGTTTGAAGAAATTCCACCGAACAGTTTATGAGGAGTTCAACACACAAGAATTTTCATAATGGGGTATATAGTAAAAGTAACAAGGCAGTCGAAACGACGGCTTAATCCCCCGCCGAATTAATGGATAGTGAACTGTCACCTTGACCATATGCCAGCATGGTTGGAACTTCTTCATTAGTTAAACATTTGCAATAAGTTTCATGTAATTCGGCCGTATTAGCGTTAACAATTTTTGATGCGGACACTGCATGTAAGGCTGAAACCTCCGACATTGAACTGTGACCTTGACCCGGCACAGTTGGAACGTGGGTTCTGCACATCGTCTTCATTAGTTACACATTTGCTATAAATTTCAAGTAATTTGGCCCAGGCGTTCAAAAGTTATGCCGCGGACACGAAATGTAAGGCTCAAACCTTTGACATTAAGCTGTGACCTTGACCTTGAGCCTGCATTGTTGGAACGTGGGTTCTGCACGTCGTCTTCATTAGTTACACATTTACTGTAAGTTTCATGTAATTTGGCCCAGGCGTTCAAAAGTTATGGAGCGGACATGAAATGCAAGGCTCAAACCTTTGACATTGAACTGTGACCTTGAGCCGGCACGGTTGGAACGTGGGTTCTGCACGTCGTCTTCATTAGTTACACATTTGCTATAAATTTCAAGGAATTCGGCCCAGGCATTCAAAAGTTATGGCGCGGACACGAAATGTAAGGCTCAAACCTTTGACATTGAGCTGTGACCTTGACCCGGCACAGTTGGAACGAGGGTTCTGCACGTCGTCTTCATCAGTTACACATTTGCTATAAGTTTCATGTAATTCAGCCCAGGTGTTGACAAGTCTATAACAAGTTTCAACTCAATACCTTTGATAGTATTCAAGATATTGGACTTTTTGAAAAACTTTAACCAACGCCAATGCCGACGAAAAAGTGACAGTAAAAGCTCTCCTTTCTCCGAAAAGTCGAGCTAAAAATTAGCAGTGTTTAAGGATGGTCAGTGCATCGTAAACTTGCTATATTTTTTAAAACAAGCCAACACACTTGTTCAGTATTTCAGCTACTGTGCATTCTTGCGTTTTTGACATAACATTTTCCTGAATAACTGAAATTCCTATCAAGTCTCTTTTATGACCTGCTCAAGTGTCGAGTAATATCTGACAATGTGGTTGAGTAATATCTGACAATGTGCTCATTAAGACATTAAGAGGGTGGGATTCTCCAATGTGATATAACAGGTTACATCAATTTGATCCTTGTGTAACTTTTAACTAATTTAAAAAATAACATCAGATACCTAAAATATAACATGACATATATACAGTAAAACTTCGATATGACGAGCATCGATATTTCGAGCACTCGGCCTATGTCGAGCAAATTTTGAAGTCCCGACGAATTTGTTCGATGTTGTATATTAATTTACACCTTTATGACGAGCATCTTTATTACGAGCACCCGGTTTATGTCGAGCACAGGTGATGGTCCCGTTCACTGATTTCAATCGATAATTACCTGATTTATCCCGAGGTTATCATCCGAGCGAAATTTCTCACCTCCGAAAAAAATGTCAGATTATCGCTTCGGCGTAGTCCGTGTTTATGACACGTTGTGACAATAGCCTTTTGTCACAATACTTAAATTGTTTATTTTATATTTGTAACAAAAACAAGGGTATCGACGGGTAATTGATGTAACATATATTTTAGTTTTTAGTGATAGATTGACTCGACACTGCCGATTTTATTGGCTACAATCATGTTCCGCCACGGGATACGGATGGTATTGATTTTAGCCAATCCACTGACAATGTTAAGGTCATTTGGTTTTGTTTTGTCGCAATTAAGTTATAATGTACCTGCTGTCCGTAACAGTGCATAAGCGTATTGAAATTTGAACACTCGCATCAGTGAAAGTATGTTTCAAGTTGTGTGCTACTCTTTTAAGTTGAGCGGAAACGAACGTTCATGCTTTTTTGGACAAGTAAAAAACAGAAACTGATGTTTAATTGACATATTTTAATAATCACAAATAAACACACGTATCATATCAAAGTATGTTTTTATGCTTTAACTCATGTAATCGACACCCGTAGCAAAGTTGAACCAAATTTTGTTTGTACAATCAATTACAATTACACTTTGGTTATTACGAGCACACCGTTTATCTCGAGCATTTTACCTGTCCCGATCACTCCTCGAAATAACGAAATTATGGCTTCAACAACGCAAGTAATAACTGTAAACAAGAACTAAAAGATGAACTGAAAAAAACTATAACTGTAACAGAGTAACGAATAATACCCACAAAATACCGCCTTGTCACGGAAGTATGGCAAGCAGCAACCGTGAGAAAATAATTAGTGTTATTTCTAGAGCAACGCATCGGGGCGCCCCACCCTTTTTAAGTGCCGCCACGCTGCCCTTATTTGTCCTAAACCCCTGACTGTGTAAAGTGTACTAGACTGATTTTATCTATCAACGATGCGTAGAGTATCATACAAAATGCTAACAGACCGACTGACCAACAGAGTGACTCCAGTATACCCCCCCAAACTTCGTTTTTTGGGGTATAATTAACGTAAAAGTATAAAACCTGTTTAACAGTTTAACATATCTACATACCAGGTGGTGCATACAGAATTTTTGGTACAGCATTTTTCTATAAATAAATGAAACTATGACAAATGTTTCAAAAAATGGTTTCATACACATTACAGAGATCCTACTAAGGTATCAAAAAAAGTATAGAAGCTAAAGGTTAATTCAAAGTAAAAATGTTAATTGTCCCCCTGCCAGATTATCGACTTGTGAAATGCATCCCTGGCAAGCAAGACCATTAGTTTCCATCCCTGTCTATGTCATTACCCTTTTAATGGGGAAGGAAGAGAGGCATAAGAATAACATACCTTTCTCCAGTGGGCATGCGAATCACCATAGTCATATCTTATTTCGACCCCCTCACTAATGTCTTTAAGGGCATATACTGCCAGTACATGTTTTCCTTTAATAGCTTCAAGTTTCACTTTAGAGTTGGGTTTCTTATGGTCATCGTTTATAAATTTTCCTACACCAAAGGAATGTGTACCATCCATGCTGAAATACACAAAAAATCACATGGTGGACATATAGTAATACAGTAACCCAAGACTTGCCGACTCTGTTTTCCACAGCTTGTTGTTACAGTACAGGGCATAATATACATTGTACTTTTCTGAACCTGAACATGCTAACTTTATTTCATATCTTTCATACCATTTTTTATTTAATATTGTTCACTCATTTAAATGTGAGAAATTGTCATTCACTCTTTGCGTTTGAAGAAAATTAGTCTAACTAGAATTAACATTTCTCTAAAACTATTATAGATATCCTTTTGAAACTTAGAATACCAGTTTTGTTATTTTTCATTTCTCAAAAATTGGAATCAAAATTGAAATTGAAGACTGTGAAGGTTTTATTATAAATTTAAAGAGGGGTTTTCCACCGCACTTTACCATGTTTATAAAAAGTATCAGTCTCATTCCAAAAATGGGAGTTTTGCAAAATGATTTAGTTTGTAGATCAAAAGTTTGTGTTCAATGTAGGCTCAGGGATAAAATTTTTTGCTAGTGCCATTTTTTTCCACTAGCAAAATGTTGGGTTCCACTAGCAGTTACATGGGCAGATCCAAAAGTAATGTCACTAGTGCTGTAAAATCGTGCATAATTTAAATAAAACAACGCAATTTTACACACCGCTACATTAATCTATTTCCAATATAATCGCCAAATTTCATAATAATGCAATTATTTGTTTTTGAGATATACGTGTACATAGGAAGCCTACTAACGGACATCGCCGCAAGCAAATGACGTTATCGACGTCGTAAACAAAATTTGACGTTTCTTACATCGTTCCTTTTCAAGGTATCGCCATTGATGTTCTATACAGCGCTCATGTCTACTGGCCTATTTTTTAAACACATTTAAATACCAGAGTCTTTATGTAGTGGGGAAAACACATTGTTACAGGCCTGTCTTGATCCAGGGTCATAGAAATACACCCATGTCTCATCAACTGTAATTATACGCTGGCAAAATAACGTCATTTTCGTGTGCGGCGACGTGACATCAGTGGTATATTTTGAATTTTTATATAATGCTATTTTAATATTCAAACAATATGACACAAATGATATTAATCAGAATTGAATTATTTCACATTTGATATAAATTTTATTGACGTACGCCAACAAATAAACTCACCAGTGGAACAGTGACATTACTTTTGGATCTACCCACGTATTTAAAGGCTGTTTACTAACCAAATTTTATAATGCACAGTAAAAACAAAGGGCCTACTTGAAGGAAATAAAATTATAAATAAAACTCGAAAAAGTCGATGTATTTTTACGCTGGGTTGAAAATGGTCGGGGACGAATAATCAATCATGAAAAACGTAAAATTACTTGTTTTAATGACTAAAATCGAACATGCATCTATAGCTATCAGTTATTTATTAATGAATTAACATGAATCGTTCAAATAATACGCAATAAATCGCCAACAAGTGTTATTATTCAATCGCCAAAACTCTAAATTTGCGACAAATTCTCCCAACATCATCCATCTATACGGAGTACTCTTGAGGTTTTCGAATGTTTTAATTGTGATCACGCGTCGATCATGCAGTTTGTCACATTGGATGGTTATTTTTGGAAACTAATAATAGCAGCATGGGAATTCCAGAGACTAAAATTGGGAAATCATTCTACAAGCGGTCATGGTGATTATGGGTAAAGTTGAGCGAATTTGTAGATTTTCGAACACGGTCGCAACAATATTCGAGTGCCAATATTTCCTACTTGCATTCGTTGATTCTTACTCGAATTTCGCGATCCCTGATGCTGTTCCATGCCCCCCTTCTCTAACATCCAATGGCCAATATTAACAAAGTGTAAGACCTCCAGATAAGAAATTGGTGTAATTAGTATTTTACTTTGCGAAATTTACTCAATTAGTAATCAGAAAATTCACACATTTTTCTGACAGTTTGACACCCAAATATTTCTTAAATTTCAATTCAGCATCCAGCACAGCACGTTCAATAATATCATTATTATGATGATTAACAACATAACGAGTAATGTTGGAAAAAATTTCACTTCCTTTCTTGTAACATAGTTCAGCATAAATAGAGTGGCAGTATTGCCTATTCGCCGCACACATCCTATTCTTGACTTAGGTTACAATTTTTACAAAACATCTGAGAATCATTCATTCGGGAATCATTCGAAACACTTGGTTGTTATAAGGAACACTCTATTATTGTTACCTTCTTTTTCTTAGTAAATGTGAAATTGGTGTTTCGTAAAACTACAAAGCCGTGAAAATAGCAATACAAGAGGGCCATGATGTCCCTATATCGCTCACCTGAGTACATTGGTGAATAAATCAACTTGGTTTGCAGGAATTTGGGACAGGGTCACCCAAGGAACATTCCTGTAAAATTACTCACAAATCGGCCAAGTAGTTTAGGAGAAGAATTTCTATATAGCCATATAGAGGAAATTAGCCCCGCTCCTGGCAGCCATGTTTTTGACGAATCATGAAAAAATTGTCAGTTTTGCAAGAGGGTCTTGATTTTTTATGAATCTAAAAAATAATCCAATTGGTTGTCATGGCAACCATGTTCTGCATTGATTTCATTTATTTAAGCTATTTTTAGAAAGGACCACCCAAGGAACATTCCTGTGCAGTTTAATTGAAATTGGCCTGGTGGTTTCAGAGGAGATGTCGTTTGAATGAATTGTTGACGGACGAACGCACAGACTGACGATGGACGAAAAGCGATCCCAAAAGCTCACTTAGTCACATAGTCACTATGTGACAGGAACGTTACCTAAAAAGATGGATGTAACACACATGTGGACTTTGGAGGCAAAAAAATGCAAAAAAGATGCTAGATTTGCAAGAGGCTGTGATTTAAAATGGAACATACCTAATTGCCATACAACCACTGATAACCATAGAGTCTGTCCCATGTAACTGAGATATTATATATTAATCTATACAAGAAAAATAATTCCACAACAATTAATATAGTCAAAATAAGAAGTAATCCCAAACATATAATAATAACTAGTGAGGATGCCTCCATTTTGAATATTGCATGATAAACAAAATGACATCACTTCCTGTTCTATAAAAACACGGTCCTCAAAATGTATGACAGTGTGTACAATATACTCTGCAATCTGGTCCTCAGAAATACTTTTTTTTGTGTTTAGTTTTCAACCAATAGTGAAAGGCTATATGGTACCCTTGAAAATTATGAACTTCCCAATTTTGTCAAACAAGCAACAGTTTCTGAGAAAAGAAACTTAAGCTAGAATGGGTTTTTGACACAAAAGGTATGTCTCCCACAAACTGATTTTTGACCATCAAAGGGTCATAACTCTGGCAAAAAAACCCTGACAATATGCACAACTATAGGCATGGTACCAACTAGTCGTATAACTGTTGTATTACTTATACTTCACACCTTTATTTGGTCACATAATGGACTGTTCAACACCTACATTGTAATCAGAGGATAAAATTATATATTCAAACTTTGTTTAAAAGACAATATGTAAATAATAGCAAGTAATGGAACACTACTAAAAATAGCTCCATTACCCATTACATTCCATTACTGTAAAAATAATAATACCCATTACCATTACCCATTGCCCCATCCCTGCACCCAAGGAACATTTGTGCCAAATTATTTTCAAATCATGCCAGTGGTTTCTGAGAAGATTTTTAAAGTTTTTTCTTTTAGCAACCAGAGTTCCATATGTATCACCAAGATATGAAGGAATTTAATAGAGGACCATGCAAGGATCACTGCTGTAAAGTTTCAAAACAATTGGCCAAGTGGTTTCAGAGGAGATGTTGTTTAAATGAATTGTTGACGGACGCAGGGAAGCATGACGGACGAAGAGCGATCACAAAAGCTCACCTTGTCACTATGTGACAGGTGAGCTAAAAAGATGTGTCACATTCTAGAAAATACCCTACAGCAGTATTTAAACTAGATGGAAGAGATCTTGGCTGAAAAAATTAAAACAGGACTTACCAAAGCTTTTTACCATCTTTCTTGTAAAAAAACAAGTAACAGCCCGGCTGTGAATTCCTTTCCAGTCGCTTTAAACCCTCCTCTTCACTGACGTTTTCCCCCGAGTAGACACATATAAACGTTCCTTTTTTGATGTTCAATTTCGCATAAACACCAGAGCCTTAAAAAAAGTTACACATGAATTAACATCTGCACTTTCATATCTGAGGCGACTGTATTAGGCCAACCTTAAAAAAGTGTTTGTTTGCAGTAGCCGACCCAGGGTTGTAGGTAGTGGGTCGGTAGGTCGGCATTTTTTAATTATTTTTTTTACACGCTGAGTCAATCAATCATCAACTTAATTTTTAACAGCTGGTCTTTTACGCGAGAATATTGACAACAAATATCAAGTTCAGGCACGTGCTATATCACAAACTAGCTTACGTAACACGCTGTAAGAGTGCGACTTCGCCTCGTAAATGTCGCGATTAGAGAAGTATTCAGCAGATGGGCGGGTGTTTACTGATACCATATATGGAATGTTACAGCGTATGACGTCAGAGCTACCATGAGTCAGTCTGTTGACCTGTCGGTGTCTTTGATATCGCTACTGACATGATTTGTGCACGCGATTCAACTAGATTACGGGCATGCTAATATATTTGTTTGTTTGGTTCTGGCGAGATGTTGTGCATTATTTAAACAGTAAGCAACAAGCCTCAGAGCAACGCAGATCTAATTTAACCCAATCTATAGAGAATTGGAATAAAAAAAACCTGATTTAATTTTCGTAAAAAAAAACTCCGGACATTTTCGTCGGGTTTTTTAAGGTTGGCCCCATCAGAAATGCGGGGATAATTTGTTGTAATTACTTCATTATTGTTGCTGTTATCGCTTCCTACCGAATCTGCAGTTCTAGACGCGCTAGATTGACTAAAATAACTAAGTATTATTCTCGAAAGCTTTCGTTTAGATTCTTCAGAAGCCATTTTTAATGTGGCCGTAGAATGAGATACAACGCTTATCGATTGGCTAGCATCACTCGAACAACCAATGAAAAACGCTGTTTCATCACTGTACTAACATCACTTAGCAATGACAAGACTGCACTCGATTCTTGGTAAAATACAATGCTTAATTCATTAACTTCCGGCTCCGCCCGGCGGTGACTGCGCATCTGTTACGAAATTTACGGGACAATTATAAAATATGTGTGTAAATCCCGCAATGGCGCATCCTTGGCAGAACACTGTTGCATGAAAACAAGTTTTCAAAGGAACTCACCAATGTATGCATTAATAAATTTCACTTCTACAAGACCTTGATCTTCCAGACTTGTGTCTTGTTTAGTGCAGGTGGTTTTCTTTCGTGTTTTCATGATGACTACCTGAAAATATAAAATAGTACTTTGTTTTTTAAGGGAGTTAGTACAATTTTACATTAAACAGACGTTACAATGTGTTTTAGATTCAAACTTTCTACAGTGAACTGATCTGTTTACTTCTCCAATCAATTGACATAGATTTCTGACACCAGCAGATTTGCCACAAGTGTCCATTCTAGATCCCAAACGGACGAGAATCCCCGAATGGCTGAGAATAAGGCATATAAGTGGAAAAATATCAAACTTCAAAGGGAAATAACTCCTTAAAAATTGATCTGACCATTGTGTGCCGACACTTCATGTTGCACAACAGATGAGTCATGCTAAGTTGCGTTGAAATTTGATGATATGTGCAACAGCAACTGCTATTAAAATAGTGATTTCAAATGTGCTTAATAGCAGTGCTTTACACTGCCAAAAGTTAGTTTCATAATTGGCTGTAAACGTTTTAATTTTTTTTTCATTTTTTGAGGAATAATTTAGTTATTGGTTCCCCATAACATCAGGGTCCCATTGCCCAGGGCTCGACACTAACGTTTTTTCCATGGTGGCCCAAAGGATCAGCAGCTTTTGGAACCTTTTGGTCCGACAGAATCTCGCGAGAATATTGACAACAATTATCAAGTTCATAGGTGGTTCATTAGGCATGTGCTATATCACGCCCTTGCTAACTTTATTATGAGCACGACTCCACCCCTTCGTGAGTCGTTATGACTTGACAGCTGGAAATTGGCATTATATATATATAATATATAGGGACAACTGAACACCGGGGCAGGGACACTTTTGACCCAGGGCCATAATTTGAACAATCTTGATAGAGGACCACATGTGACATGATGAAGTTACATGAAAAATATCAAAGCTGTCTAGGCCTAATGGTTTCAGAGAAGATTTTTAAAGTTTTTCACTTTTAAAATCATTTTTAGCTCCTGTGACCTCATTATGCAATGAACCGGAACGATTTGAACAATTTTGAAAGAGGACCACCCAAAGAACAGAGTCAGGGTCAGAACGGCCCACTTACCAGAACGGCCCAGTAACCAGAACGGCCCAATAACCAAGAAGGACCAGTTATTAAATAAAGTTTATAATGCACATTATATAACATCAGCAGTTGCGTTAGCGTGCGTACGGGCGTATATTAAGCCAGAAAATCGGCCGTGTACACCGGAAATCAAACTCTCGTTCGTACAGCGTACGTCAATAAAATAAGTTATACGCCGATAATCAATACGCAGGACGTCCTGTTGTGTAAACTTCAGACGATGAAAGCCGCATCAGACTGATTTCATTAATCACGCTAGATCATTGGCCAATCGATAAACGTTCGCTCCGCCCACCGATTGTCAGCTAATTTGATTGACGGCCTGATCATGGGTACTGTACAAAATAATGTACGCGATCGCTGCGGTAATCAAATTCACCAAAGGTGTGTAAAACGCGTCGCGCTAATAATCTCGTGTAGAGACAGATAATTGTGTAGTTACAAACCGTTACGTAAACACGTATGCTTTAATTGATTTGATTGAATTATCGATTTGATTTTATAAATTTGTCGTACGTTGGGTAAGTGTAATTCTTAGTTGTACGCATAATTAAAAAAAGACATGAGTCAAAACGTATGTTCTGCAAATATCGAGTTTAAAAAGAATATTTACCTTGTAATTCATATTCCGCGCATTTACATAAATCCCAGACACAAAATATCACAACTCTAACATACTTTTGCCAACGTTCGGTCGGCAGTTTCATCAAACGAGCGTGCGGCAATTCAATGTCTATGTTAAGGACGTTTGATGTGACTGACGCGCTTCCCTTCAAAGGTGCGGGTAGTGCCTCGGCGGTCTTTGATCGTGCGGCATGCGAATTTACCTCGTAAACTGTATGCGATACACGTGTGTTAAATTTGAGGAACTTATTGATTGACGCAGCGAATTTTTTTCTGAATTTGCAGAGCGCGAACATTAAAATCGTGTTCATGAATGTAATCTGAACTTAGTAGCAATGGTTGGACAATCCAAAATACTGTTGGATGGCACTACATTACTGAATGTACACGCAGAGTTGATGTTCGAAACTTGGGACTTCCGTAAAATCATACTGGGACTTCCCAAATCAAAGGTCAGGAAGTCAGGACTTCCTGAAATTTAGCCTTAATGCAGGGCCTGTAACATGTTTAATTACCTATGTGTGTTTGTTTAAATTGTTATTTATATCTCCTTACTAGTATTATAGAATTCGAGTAATGACCGCTTATTGTACACCATCTTTGTTAGCATCACGGGACCCCTAGCTTACATTATTCGCAGTTTCTTATAATGTTAAACTAATATTTATCTAACTCTTCAAATCGCTATTCCAATGATGTATTCTTTGGGATAAACTAAAAAATATTGCGTTATCGTTCGTTGTCTGCATTTAACATATATTATTCGTACATAGATCGAATTGTCTGTAAACATTGACTTTTGATAGTGGGCCGTTCTGGTACACCTTAATTACTGGGCCATTCTGGTTCATTTATACTTGGCCGTTCTGGTAAGTGGGCCTTTCTGACCCGATACCAAAGAACATTCCTGTGAAGTTTGGTTGAAATTGGCCTAGTGGTTTAGGAGAAGTTGTTGTAATGAATTGTTGACGACGGACGGATGACGGACACAAGGCGGTCAAAATAGCTACATAACGCTTTTAATCAGTTACCTCACGTTCAATTAAAATATAGTGGGCATGGATGACCTCCTACGAAGCGCTTTTCTTAGGCAACAGACCCCAATATGAGCATGTCAGATCTAACAAAAAATTAACAGCCACTTACAGTTCTCTTAAAAGTATTTTTGATGAAACACTTTTTTATCTTTTAACATCAGAACACACAGGATCCAAGACTCAATATTTTTGAATGATACAATATAACAATTGTCATATATATGAACACAGGTGTTGTTTTTTTCTTCTGCAGTCATAAAATCACGTATAAGATCCAAATCTTGTTGAAAAATCACATATATTGACGGACCTTTCTGGTGACACTCACTGCATCCCATTTTCTAACTATATTTTAGTAAATTACTGTACGCATTTCATAATTGAAAGATAACTAAAAACCACGTGTCTGCCAAGTACTGGACAGATAAGTGAATAGTCGAGTTTGTGTGCATCATCCGAGGGTCAAAACAGGTCGTACTGGTCGAATAAAATGCGTTTAGATGTATTAATTAAAAAAATGTAACAATAAATGTGCAAACATTCGAGAACTGCAGAAACACAATCTCAACTTACCGATTTAGCGAGTTCTCGCGGCCATTGTTACCGAAATTTCCATTCGGATTACTCCGGGCATATACGCTACGCTACCGAGCAACGACAAAATGCGAGTTTTCCGACTACTGGCTATGCATATTCATGAGCATACACACAGTTTTATGGGGGGCTGATAAAAATGTGTAACAATTGGGTTTAACAGACTTGAATTACTGTCTTTCTGAGGACTTCATTTTTTTTGCTTTTTCTAGTAGAAGTCCTCATCGTGACTGCATATATAGCAAAACAACTCGAGGACCCGTGTGTAAGTCCTCGAAGTAGCGGAGGGTCCTCGCACTGTTGGTGTGTGTACAACAATGTCGCCTCGCAACGTCTGTTATACCAACGCACACACACACACACACACACACACACACACACACACACACACACACACACACACACACACACACACACACACACACACACACACACACACACACACACACACACACACACACACACACACACACACACACACACACACACACACACACACACACACACACACACACACACACACACACACACACACACACACACACACACACACACACACACACACACACACACACACACACACACACACACACACACACACACACACACACACACACACACACACACACACACACACACACACACACACACACACACACACACACACACACACACACACACACACACACACACACACACACACACACACACACACACACACACACACACACACACACACACACCCTCGTTTGTATAGCAACAGTTGTGAGGACTTAGACTTTTGGTACCTTTCTGAGGACTATAAGAAATAAAAGGTCTACACGGTCCATCTTATTAGCAGAAACACGTAACATTATAACAGGACTTACGGGGGACTTGTTTTTTCTTTACACTGTACTTATTACACCGTAAAACGCTTCGAGGACATTTCATAGTTTTGCATCATTCCGAGAACGTAGTTATAAGGACCTAAATTTGCATAAATTACACAAATTCAACATTAAATATATAGACGAGGACGTAATTTGCATATACACGTCCAACCCAAGAACGGTACGAGGACGCACGCGTATCAGTTTACAGGCTTCACATTACGTCTATATGAGGACTTTAATTTTTTGCATCATCTACACTGAGGGTCACCCGTGGTTTCGATGCATTTCTAACAAATAAAATGTCGAAATGAAAAATCTTAAATGCAGTTGGTAGAAACATCTTCTGGATTGCACGTCCACAAAGTCTGAATGGGCCCATTTGAGCAGTGTTCAAATGTAGCAGTAATTGAAACAGAGCAACCATCAAATCCAAAATTCACAACATAAACTCAGAAAAACATTCTTCAGTATTTGGTGGTATACAATGTATACAGAAACGGTCTCCATCCCATGACAAGCAAAATTATGTATAACTCCATCGTCCTACCAAGGGCACTTTACGGCAGTGAACTATGGAATGGTGTAACGGACACTCAGTGACAACCGCTACGAAAATTACATATCCAGTGCATTATTATAAATTTATTTCCGTTCATACTTCAACTAGAACCGGCATAGCCTTAAGCTGCCTAGGAATTCCACCAATAACTAACCTCATAGATAAAAGAAAAATAGCTTGCTCTTCGGCCAACTGTGTGTCACTTACATACAAAATTCAATATAAAAATAGTCTTTGCTCTCCGTCTCACTCCATTCATGATTTCAATCAAAAATTCAAAAGGCTTTATACCAGATATCTATAGAATCCTAGGAAAATACTGTCTTTCTAATTTTGTGCACGAGTATTTACATTTTGTATATTCCCAACAATAATAGCGTAGAAAAGAACAGTCAAACAATCTATAACTTCTTCTGTGGAATACGAATGGAAAAATAGACTGTATCTTGTATCACGGAATTCATGCATATGCACTCAAACTATGAATTGTGTAATTTGTGGACGTTCTGCCGCACATACAGACATTTACAGCCTCAATGTACATTTACATTTATCATCATGTGCAGGTTCTTTGATCAGAAATATGACAGTGTAAGTTGTAAATGCTCAAAAACTACAGATAATATGAGCAAACATATATTATTGTTTTGTATCGCAAATGATCAATATAGACATACGTTGTGGGTGAAACTGTGTAAAGAACTGGGGGTCCTAATTTTCGGGAATTCTGTAAGCGACCAGATGACAATCAAACTTCATTGAAATGGTGTCAGGTTTTCCGTCTTTCACAATCTCGGTGTTGTGTTTTAAATCAGTGGTACAAGCGGCCCATCTAATGGGTTACTGACATTTGGTGATATAAAAAAATAGTTCAATTTTGACCCGTGAGCCATGACCTATCCGACGAGTCCATTTGAGCGGGTAGCCTGTGATATGATACTTACTGATGTCTGTAAATGATCGATTGACCGTTTAGCGCAGTTAGCAACGAGCAGGAACTCAAACCAGAAATTCGGTGGTTCGAAACCCAAAACTGGTATTTTTTAAATTCATGATTACGTGTTATTTAATTTTTATTACATGTATTCATAAAATATCTTGATTTTTCTGCTTTTGTTCCAATACGAAACATTGTGTTTATTTAAAAAAATACTTGGCGTTGGAGCGCTGTTCAGTGAAGGCTATACGGTAGTGCTGTACAACATCTTTAACTTTAACAGAAGATATGTTGACGACTGTAAGCGCTGAACTTCGCTTCAACACACAAAACAACGGAATCTTCGTCCATGTCTTTCTCACAGACAAACACAATTCATAGACATTTAGTTCCTTGTGTAATACGAACTTACTGACAACGTATTTGTTTGGATGTAGCCGCCTTTTCTTTCTATATTATTACCGTGACAAATAGTCAAATACGGGTATTCATGTATATTTTAGTATTACAAGAGTTTTGTGCACAAGTATTGTGCATTAAAAAAGTCATTTAAATAAATTTGAAAAAAACAACAACAATGGGATTCGAACTTGTACACGCCTGAAAAAAGTTCTAATGCCAAACGCTTTACTGTCACGACCATTCAGACACACGAAAATATTCCTCTTATTTGTTATAAATATCTGAAAAGTCAACCCCATACTAACCTTTATCGAAGGATGGATTAAATCTTAAAAGTGCAGTCACGGCTCAATGCTCGAAATCGAACTATACCAGTGATTATTTATTTACTGCAGTTACATTCATTATATATAGATAATATGTCTTATTCCATAATCTAATCAGTTTTATTATTACTGTGTAACCTAGGTCTTTCTCTTGCATTTCGTTTCGGCAAGACAATGACTCAGTGGGGGAATAGTTATTTCGGTATAAAAATCACATATTTATATACATACGGTACCGAAACAAAAGTAAAAGTAAAGTACCGAGTTAAAGTCTACTTTCAGACTCCACTTGTCCGTTCAGACGACGACAGTACATTTACCCCCCCCCCCCCCCGATCATTGAGTCACAAGTCGGCTCTAACACTTAAAGTACAAGTAAAATGAAATTTATTAAGGCAGCATCTTCCATAGTCTGGCCGCCAACATTAATCTACTACAATTTAATTAACTAGCGCCAATCTTTATAATATACAAAAATGTACTAGTAACAATAATTTCAATCGCTATAATATATATGATAATACATTTAAGTTCGCCTGTTGTGGAAGTACATTCGTAAATATTAAAATTTGACTAGATCCTTTACCACCGTCTATAAAACCATGCTTACGTGTTGTAACGATGCTGAAAAGTTAACACTTCCATAGATAATAAAGTCGTATTACATCATATAAACAAACAGACTTAGCAAAACTTCACACTATGTGCAAGTTCTCTGGTACCCTTGCAACTCGGTGTTTTCCGTCGTATATACATGTACTATGGAATTTGTTATCTGCATGAGTTGTATTGTGTTGTTTGAGCGATCTGTAGTTTGTATAGGTATGCTCTCCAAAATTGGAAGAAATAAAGATACTATAATACCTTTAAGAATACAGCAAACAACTCGAGGACCCGGGTGTAAGTCCTCGAAACAGCGGAGGGTCCTCGCACTGTTAGTGTGTATACAATTATCTCGCCTCGCAACGTCTGTTATACCAACTGTTACATATTGGGTGTCAGGGGTATGTGTACACCATGCATTTACAAGTGTGGGTAGGTTTTATTCCGAGTAAGACACATGGATGCATGGGAACTACAGCTACGTTAAAAATGAGAGTTTTTTTCACATTTTACTAGCAGATACTAGTATTATGTTTGTTTTTATATTGCCACTCTCAGAAGCAGACACGGCGATTAAACTGTATGCTTTTGTCTTCAACAGGCAGCCAAATAAAACATCTGACTTTAACTCTTTTGCAAAGTCATTGACATGAAAGTATGGCTTCTTTGACATGCAAGCAACTCGTGTTTGGCATGTTCTATTCTCGGGCCCGGCCTGGCCTGATAAGCTCATTTTTGATCGGTCTAGCGAGGCCAGATTTTATCAAACTTCAGAAAATTGATAAATCAAATTTAAGTTGTCTTTACAGAAATCTAAGTGCAAAATATATACAATTTATTATTCAAAGCACCTTATATCAGCATGTAACAATTTGTTAATGGATTGACTGCAGGTCAAACAGAATAGATACTGAAAACCTCATGAGAACTATTAACTAATTACCAGACCCGACTGTGGTTTTCACAAATTCTTGATTCAGTCAGCAATTCACTCATTTAAACATTACTAATTTAGTAACTATTATAAATCAATCACATTGATCATTAAATCTTAAGAGATCAGCTAAAGATAGTCATGCTTGACAAAACTTAACAACCTGTAATTACAATTCCCAAAGAGAGTGTAATCCCTGCCAATATTCTTTTTAATACAGTTATATTGCATCCGGTGAACTAATTAATAAAAGTAGCCATTTCAAAATAGAGCCCCTGCTTAGCATCACCATTAAACATAAAATTATACGAAAAAATAACCCAATCGAGATGGCATTTGGGGGAAAAAATGGAGAGTACAGTGCTAAATAAATTGTGCACAACCATTGAATTCACGTACCGGTAGTTGGAAAGTAATTTTGGTCGACTTTGGGCGATTTTTTAAGAATGAACCCCTGCTTAACTTCGTCACTCTTTGATACTCGAATACACGGTTGCAGTTTTAAACAAAATGCGACAATGTATATACATAAAACACACATCAGAACGTTTTTCTTTCAAATGAGACGGCCCTCATCTGTCTCTTGTTCTCGTCAATACGGGATAAATGGAAGAAATGACGAAAAATGTTACCTGGACCGACGAAATCCGGCATGTTTTTTTTAACCCTGATTATGGTTAGCTTTTATAGCATGGATGGTCATTAGTGCACCTGTCAATATGTTTCCCGCCTTGGGGCGGCGGGCAGACCCAGGGGAATTTGACATTTTAAAATTGATGATATCTAAATCCCCACCATAGGGACAACCATTTTGTCTAAATCCACACCCTAGAGTTTGCTTGGTTCGTCAAGTCCCAGGTTGTAAAAACGACCAAAGTCTATTTCCCGGGACCCACAGTCAATAAGTTTGTCGGGTATGGTCTTCAGTCTAAAGTCCCGTGTATGCCAGCCCCCCCCCCCCCCCCATAATTTACAGGTGCATTCATTATGCTCGAAATGCTGTTGGAAAATATGTATGCATGTATAAAAAGATTCGGACAAGTTCTAGATAAATAGACCCGTGTGTAAGTCCTCGAAGCAGAGGAGGGTTCTCGCACTGTTTGTGTGTATACAATCACGTCTCACAACGTGTTATAAATTATATATGCAAACGCGCTCGCGCGCGCACACACACTATGTTTAGGTAAATCAAGGGCCAATGATCTCTCGGGTCGAACCACCCCTATTTAAGAGATTAGAACTTCAACACACAAACAAACTATTCAAGTAGTCGTCAGAATTGGCTCATATTCGAATTCATTCAAGATAGTGTAGCAGTTAACACTCGCTGTGCGAAGTTCGGCTAGGATTACTTTTAAAAAATGTTGATTGCTGGATTATAACAGCAAGCGACCTGATGGTGATACACGAGTACTTCATGTTCAGTTGGGCTAAAATAGCCGCTCCACATTTCATGATAACCGGACGTCAAGAACACCACAGGGGGCTCAGTAAATTTCACCATTTCTGGTATTTAAACAGAAATTCTTTGAATCTCAGGTCATTAGTTAACAAGATAACAATATGCCCAACATTTTTAATTCCTAGTGACTGTGTACAGGTGTAGGTCTGTTTTCCAAAGATTACGAACTGTTAAAAAACGACGTGACTGATTGTCTACCTTCTCTGCTCATTTCTGTCTTCTCACATGATAAAAAGAATGTACTCATGTAGAGTTTGTGGACGTCCAGT
>CAMXUH010000004.1:2500-55000 GCA_947247005.1 Spisula solida | reverse complement strand
ATGCTGCTGTTATGAAGCATTTTGTTTGATTACATAATGATTGTACTATCCTAGCATGGCGCTGCGAATAGTGGAGCGCGCTGTTCGTGGACAGCTCTTTTGGTTTGAACTAATGATTACGGATCAATATTATGATATATTTTCAGTCAAATTCAGACCAACCAATGGCAATGGTGAATAGTTGCGAACTGACCCACACGTAAAGCCAATTCTTCACTTGCTGGTCCAAATATTGCTGGTAATTATCGCAACTGCTCATTAACATTATATTAGAAATATATGTGCGTCATTAGAAATGTTTTTGATGTTTGTACATATGTAAAACGTTTATTTACCGAACTATTGATTGTGGATCAATACTATGATATTTTTCAGTCAAATTGAGACTAACCATGGTGAATAGATGCGAACAAGACACACGGAATGTCGATTCTTCACTTGCTGATCCAAATATTGCAAGTATTAAACGCCACTGCACATTGACATCACATTAACAATATGTTTGTGACATTAATTAATGTTGTTACGTATGTAAAACTTTTATGATTTCGGATCAATATTATGATATAGCGTCAGTCAAATGGAGACCATAAAATTGCCATGGTGAATAAATGCAAACTGAGATACGCGAAAAGTACAATTCGTCATTTGCCGCTCCCTCATGTCTGGTAATAATCGCATCTATAAAAACATGTCATCAGCAATATGTTTGCGACATTACAAACGCATTTGATGTTTCTACGTATGTAAAACGTTCATCTACCGAAGCAATGATTACGGATCAATATTATAATATATTTTCAGTGAAATTGAGACCAACCAATTGCCATGGTGAATAGAAGCGATCGGAGACACGGAAAGTCAATCCATCACTTGCTGATCCAAACATAGCCGGTATTAATCACAACTGCACATTAACAACATCACATTAGCAATATATTTGACTTTATTTGATGTTTTATGTATGTAAAACGTTTTTTGGTTTGAACTAATGATTACTGATCAATAGTATGATATATTTTCAGTCAAATTCAGACCAACCAATGGCAATGGTGAATAGTTGCGAACTGACCCACACGTAAAGTCAATTCTTGACTTGCTGATCCAAATATTGATGGTAATGATCGCAACTGCTCATTAACATTATATTAGCAATATATGTGCGTCATTAGAAATGTTTTTGATGTTTGTACATATGTAAAACGTTTATTTACCGAACTATTGATTGTGGATCAATACTATGATATTTTTCAGTCAAATTGAGACTAACCATGGTGAATAGATGCGAACAAGACACACGGAATGTCGATTCTTCACTTGATGATCCAAATATTACAAGTATTAAACGCCACTGCACATTGACATTACATTAACAATATGTTTGTGACATTAATTAATGTTGTTACGTATGTAAAACTTTTATGATTTCGGATCAATATTATGATATAGCGTCAGTCAAATGGAGACCATAAAATTGCCATGGTGAATAAATGCAAACTGAGATACGCGAAAAGTACAATTCGTCATTTGCCGCTCCCTCATGTCTGGTAATAATCGCATCTATAAAAACATTTCATCAGCAATATGTTTGCGACATTACAAACGCATTTGATGTTTCTACGTATGTAAAACGTTCATCTACCGAAGCAATGATTACGGATCAATATTATAATATATTTTCAGTGAAATTGAGACCAACCAATTGCCATGGTGAAAAGAAGCGATCGGAGACACGGAAAGTCAATCCATCACTTGCTGATCCAAACATAGCCGGTATTAATCACAACTGCACATTAACAACATCACATTAGCAATATATTTGACTTTATTTGATGTTTTATGTATGTAAAACGTTTTTTGGTTTGAACTAATGATTACGGATCAATAGTATGATATATTTTCAGTCAAATTCAGACCAACCAATGGCAACGGTGAATAGTTGCGAACTGACCCACACGTAAAGTCAATTATTGACTTGCTGATCCAAATATTGCTGGTAATGATCGCAACTGCTCATTAACATTATATTAGCAATATATGTGCGTCATTAGAAATGTTTTTGATGTTTGTACATATGTAAAACGTTTATTTACCGAACTATTGATTGTGGATCAATACTATGATATTTTTCAGTCAAATTGAGACTAACCATGGTGAATAGATGCGAACAAGACACACGGAATGTCAATTCTTCACTTGATGATCCAAATATTACAAGTATTAAACGCCACTGCACATTGACATCACATTAACAATATGTTTGTGACATTAATTAATGTTGTTACGTATGTAAAACTTTTATGATTTCGGATCAATATTATGATATAGCGTCAGTCAAATGGAGACCATAAAATTGCCATGGTGAATAAATGCAAACTGAGATACGCGAAAAGTACAATTCGTCATTTGCCGCTCCCTCATGTCTGGTAATAATCGCATCTATAAAAACATTTCATCAGCAATATGTTTGCGACATTACAAACGCATTTGATGTTTCTACGTATGTAAAACGTTCATCTACCGAAGCAATGATTACGGATCAATATTATAATATATTTTCAGTGAAATTGTGACCAACCAATTGCCATGGTGAATAGAAGCGATCGGAGACACGGAAAGTCAATCCATCACTTGCTGATCCAAACATAGCCGGTATTAATCACAACTGCACATTAACAACATCACATTAGCAATATATTTGACTTTATTTGATGTTTTATGTATGTAAAACGTTTTTTGGTTTGAACTAATGATTACGGATCAATAGTATGATATATTTTCAGTCAAATTCAGACCAACCAATGGCAATGGTGAATAGTTGCGAACTGACCCACACGTAAAGTCAATTCTTGACTTGCTGATCCAAATATTGATGGTAATGATCGCAACTGCTCATTAACATTATATTAGCAATATATGTGCGTCATTAGAAATGTTTTTGATGTTTGTACATATGTAAAACGTTTATTTACCGAACTATTGATTGTGGATCAATACTATGATATTTTTCAGTCAAATTGAGACTAACCATGGTGAATAGATGCGAACAAGACACACGGAATGTCGATTCTTCACTTGATGATCCCAATATTACAAGTATTAAACGCCACTGCACATTGACATCACATTAACAATATGTTTGTGACATTAATTAATGTTGTAACGTATGTAAAACTTTTATGATTTCGGATCAATATTATGATATATTGTCAGTCCAATGGAGACCATAAAATTGCCATGGTGAATAAATGCAAACTGAGATACGCGAAAAGTACAATTCGTCATTTGCCGCTCCCTCATGTCTGGTAATAATCGCATCTATAAAAACATTTCATCAGCAATATGTTTGCGACATTACAAACGCATTTGATGTTTCTACGTATGTAAAACGTTCATCTACCGAAGCAATGATTACGGATCAATATTATAATATATTTTCAGTGAAATTGAGACCAACCAATTGCCATGGTGAAAAGAAGCGATCGGAGACACGGAAAGTCAATCCATCACTTGCTGATCCAAACATAGCCGGTATTAATCACAACTGCACATTAACAACATCACATTAGCAATATATTTGACTTTATTTGATGTTTTATGTATGTAAAACGTTTTTTGGTTTGAACTAATGATTACGGATCAATAGTATGATATATTTTCAGTCAAATTCAGACCAACCAATGGCAACGGTGAATAGTTGCGAACTGACACACACGTAAAGTCAATTCTTGACTTGCTGATCCAAATATTGCTGGTAATGATCGCAACTGCTCATTAACATTATATTAGCAATATATGTGCGTCATTAGAAATGTTTTTGATGTTTGTACATATGTAAAACGTTTATTTACCGAACTATTGATTGTGGATCAATACTATGATATTTTTCAGTCAAATTGAGACTAACCATGGTGAATAGATGCGAACAAGACACACGGAATGTCAATTCTTCACTTGATGATCCAAATATTACAAGTATTAAACGCCACTGCACATTGACATCACATTAACAATATGTTTGTGACATTAATTAATGTTGTTACGTATGTAAAACTTTTATGATTTCGGATCAATATTATGATATAGCGTCAGTCAAATGGAGACCATAAAATTGCCATGGTGAATAAATGCAAACTGAGATACGCGAAAAGTACAATTCGTCATTTGCCGCTCCCTCATGTCTGGTAATAATCGCATCTATAAAAACATTTCATCAGCAATATGTTTGCGACATTACAAACGCATTTGATGTTTCTACGTATGTAAAACGTTCATCTACCGAAGCAATGATTACGGATCAATATTATAATATATTTTCAGTGAAATTGTGACCAACCAATTGCCATGGTGAATAGAAGCGATCGGAGACACGGAAAGTCAATCCATCACTTGCTGATCCAAACATAGCCGGTATTAATCACAACTGCACATTAACAACATCACATTAGCAATATATTTGACTTTATTTGATGTTTTATGTATGTAAAACGTTTTTTGGTTTGAACTAATGATTACGGATCAATAGTATGATATATTTTCAGTCAAATTCAGACCAACCAATGGCAATGGTGAATAGTTGCGAACTGACCCACACGTAAAGTCAATTCTTGACTTGCTGATCCAAATATTGATGGTAATGATCGCAACTGCTCATTAACATTATATTAGCAATATATGTGCGTCATTAGAAATGTTTTTGATGTTTGTACATATGTAAAACGTTTATTTACCGAACTATTGATTGTGGATCAATACTATGATATTTTTCAGTCAAATTGAGACTAACCATGGTGAATAGATGCGAACAAGACACACGGAATGTCGATTCTTCACTTGATGATCCCAATATTACAAGTATTAAACGCCACTGCACATTGACATCACATTAACAATATGTTTGTGACATTAATTAATGTTGTAACGTATGTAAAACTTTTATGATTTCGGATCAATATTATGATATATTGTCAGTCCAATGGAGACCATAAAATTGCCATGGTGAATAAATGCAAACTGAGATACGCGAAAAGTACAATTCGTCATTTGCCGCTCCCTCATGTCTGGTAATAATCGCATCTATAAAAACATTTCATCAGCAATATGTTTGCGACATTACAAACGCATTTGATGTTTCTACGTATGTAAAACGTTCATCTACCGAAGCAATGATTACGGATCAATATTATAATATATTTTCAGTGAAATTGAGACCAACCAATTGCCATGGTGAAAAGAAGCGATCGGAGACACGGAAAGTCAATCCATCACTTGCTGATCCAAACATAGCCGGTATTAATCACAACTGCACATTAACAACATCACATTAGCAATATATTTGACTTTATTTGATGTTTTATGTATGTAAAACGTTTTTTGGTTTGAACTAATGATTACGGATCAATAGTATGATATATTTTCAGTCAAATTCAGACCAACCAATGGCAACGGTGAATAGTTGCGAACTGACACACACGTAAAGTCAATTCTTGACTTGCTGATCCAAATATTGCTGGTAATGATCGCAACTGCTCATTAACATTATATTAGCAATATATGTGCGTCATTAGAAATGTTTTTGATGTTTGTACATATGTAAAACGTTTATTTACCGAACTATTGATTGTGGATCAATACTATGATATTTTTCAGTCAAATTGAGACTAACCATGGTGAATAGATGCGAACAAGACACACGGAATGTCAATTCTTCACTTGATGATCCAAATATTACAAGTATTAAACGCCACTGCACATTGACATCACATTAACAATATGTTTGTGACATTAATTAATGTTGTTACGTATGTAAAACTTTTATGATTTCGGATCAATATTATGATATAGCGTCAGTCAAATGGAGACCATAAAATTGCCATGGTGAATAAATGCAAACTGAGATACGCGAAAAGTACAATTCGTCATTTGCCGCTCCCTCATGTCTGGTAATAATCGCATCTATAAAAACATTTCATCAGCAATATGTTTGCGACATTACAAACGCATTTGATGTTTCTACGTATGTAAAACGTTCATCTACCGAAGCAATGATTACGGATCAATATTATAATATATTTTCAGTGAAATTGTGACCAACCAATTGCCATGGTGAATAGAAGCGATCGGAGACACGGAAAGTCAATCCATCACTTGCTGATCCAAACATAGCCGGTATTAATCACAACTGCACATTAACAACATCACATTAGCAATATATTTGACTTTATTTGATGTTTTATGTATGTAAAACGTTTTTTGGTTTGAACTAATGATTACGGATCAATATTATGATATATTTTCAGTCAAATTCAGACCAACCAATGGCAATGGTGAATAGTTGCGAACTGACCCACACGTAAAGTCAATTCTTGACTTGCTGATCCAAATATTGCTGGTAATGATCGCAACTGCTCATTAACATTATATTAGCAATATATGTGCGTCATTAGAAATGTTTTTGATGTTTGTACATATGTAAAACGTTTATTTACCGAACTATTGATTGTGGATCAATACTATGATATTTTTCAGTCAAATTGAGACTAACCATGGTGAATAGATGCGAACAAGACACACGGAATGTCGATTCTTCACTTGATGATCCCAATATTACAAGTATTAAACGCCACTGCACATTGACATCACATTAACAATATGTTTGTGACATTAATTAATGTTGTAACTTATGTAAAACTTTTATGATTTCGGATCAATATTATGATATATTGTCAGTCAAATGGAGACCATAAAATTGCCATGGTGAATAAATGCAAACTGAGATACGCGAAAAGTACAATTCGTCATTTGCCGCTCCCTCATGTCTGGTAATAATCGCATCTATAAAAACATTTCATCAGCAATATGTTTGCGACATTACAAACGCATTTGATGTTTCTACGTATGTAAAACTTTCATCTACCGAAGCAATGATTACGGATCAATATTATAATATATTTTCAGTGAAATTGAGACCAACCAATTGCCATGGTGAAAAGAAGCGATCGGAGACACGGAAAGTCAATCCATCACTTGCTGATCCAAACATAGCCGGTATTAATCACAACTGCACATTAACAACATCACATTAGCAATATATTTGACTTTATTTGATGTTTTATGTATGTAAAACGTTTTTTGGTTTGAACTAATGATTACGGATCAATAGTATGATATATTTTCAGTCAAATTCAGACCAACCAATGGCAACGGTGAATAGTTGCGAACTGACACACACGTAAAGTCAATTCTTGACTTGCTGATCCAAATATTGCTGGTAATGATCGCAACTGCTCATTAACATTATATTAGCAATATATGTGCGTCATTAGAAATGTTTTTGATGTTTGTACATATGTAAAACGTTTATTTACCGAACTATTGATTGTGGATCAATACTATGATATTTTTCAGTCAAATTGAGACTAACCATGGTGAATAGATGCGAACAAGACACACGGAATGTCAATTCTTCACTTGATGATCCAAATATTACAAGTATTAAACGCCACTGCACATTGACATCACATTAACAATATGTTTGTGACATTAATTAATGTTGTTACGTATGTAAAACTTTTATGATTTCGGATCAATATTATGATATAGCGTCAGTCAAATGGAGACCATAAAATTGCCATGGTGAATAAATGCAAACTGAGATACGCGAAAAGTACAATTCGTCATTTGCCGCTCCCTCATGTCTGGTAATAATCGCATCTATAAAAACATTTCATCAGCAATATGTTTGCGACATTACAAACGCATTTGATGTTTCTACGTATGTAAAACGTTCATCTACCGAAGCAATGATTACGGATCAATATTATAATATATTTTCAGTGAAATTGAGACCAACCAATTGCCATGGTGAAAAGAAGCGATCGGAGACACGGAAAGTCAATCCATCACTTGCTGATCCAAACATAGCCGGTATTAATCACAACTGCACATTAACAACATCACATTAGCAATATATTTGACTTTATTTGATGTTTTATGTATGTAAAACGTTTTTTGGTTTGAACTAATGATTACGGATCAATAGTATGATATATTTTCAGTCAAATTCAGACCAACCAATGGCAACGGTGAATAGTTGCGAACTGACCCACACGTAAAGTCAATTATTGACTTGCTGATCCAAATATTGCTGGTAATGATCGCAACTGCTCATTAACATTATATTAGCAATATATGTGCGTCATTAGAAATGTTTTTGATGTTTGTACATATGTAAAACGTTTATTTACCGAACTATTGATTGTGGATCAATACTATGATATTTTTCAGTCAAATTGAGACTAACCATGGTGAATAGATGCGAACAAGACACACGGAATGTCAATTCTTCACTTGATGATCCAAATATTACAAGTATTAAACGCCACTGCACATTGACATCACATTAACAATATGTTTGTGACATTAATTAATGTTGTTACGTATGTAAAACTTTTATGATTTCGGATCAATATTATGATATAGCGTCAGTCAAATGGAGACCATAAAATTGCCATGGTGAATAAATGCAAACTGAGATACGCGAAAAGTACAATTCGTCATTTGCCGCTCCCTCATGTCTGGTAATAATCGCATCTATAAAAACATTTCATCAGCAATATGTTTGCGACATTACAAACGCATTTGATGTTTCTACGTATGTAAAACGTTCATCTACCGAAGCAATGATTACGGATCAATATTATAATATATTTTCAGTGAAATTGTGACCAACCAATTGCCATGGTGAATAGAAGCGATCGGAGACACGGAAAGTCAATCCATCACTTGCTGATCCAAACATAGCCGGTATTAATCACAACTGCACATTAACAACATCACATTAGCAATATATTTGACTTTATTTGATGTTTTATGTATGTAAAACGTTTTTTGGTTTGAACTAATGATTACGGATCAATAGTATGATATATTTTCAGTCAAATTCAGACCAACCAATGGCAATGGTGAATAGTTGCGAACTGACCCACACGTAAAGTCAATTCTTGACTTGCTGATCCAAATATTGATGGTAATGATCGCAACTGCTCATTAACATTATATTAGCAATATATGTGCGTCATTAGAAATGTTTTTGATGTTTGTACATATGTAAAACGTTTATTTACCGAACTATTGATTGTGGATCAATACTATGATATTTTTCAGTCAAATTGAGACTAACCATGGTGAATAGATGCGAACAAGACACACGGAATGTCGATTCTTCACTTGATGATCCCAATATTACAAGTATTAAACGCCACTGCACATTGACATCACATTAACAATATGTTTGTGACATTAATTAATGTTGTAACGTATGTAAAACTTTTATGATTTCGGATCAATATTATGATATATTGTCAGTCCAATGGAGACCATAAAATTGCCATGGTGAATAAATGCAAACTGAGATACGCGAAAAGTACAATTCGTCATTTGCCGCTCCCTCATGTCTGGTAATAATCGCATCTATAAAAACATTTCATCAGCAATATGTTTGCGACATTACAAACGCATTTGATGTTTCTACGTATGTAAAACGTTCATCTACCGAAGCAATGATTACGGATCAATATTATAATATATTTTCAGTGAAATTGAGACCAACCAATTGCCATGGTGAAAAGAAGCGATCGGAGACACGGAAAGTCAATCCATCACTTGCTGATCCAAACATAGCCGGTATTAATCACAACTGCACATTAACAACATCACATTAGCAATATATTTGACTTTATTTGATGTTTTATGTATGTAAAACGTTTTTTGGTTTGAACTAATGATTACGGATCAATAGTATGATATATTTTCAGTCAAATTCAGACCAACCAATGGCAACGGTGAATAGTTGCGAACTGACACACACGTAAAGTCAATTCTTGACTTGCTGATCCAAATATTGCTGGTAATGATCGCAACTGCTCATTAACATTATATTAGCAATATATGTGCGTCATTAGAAATGTTTTTGATGTTTGTACATATGTAAAACGTTTATTTACCGAACTATTGATTGTGGATCAATACTATGATATTTTTCAGTCAAATTGAGACTAACCATGGTGAATAGATGCGAACAAGACACACGGAATGTCAATTCTTCACTTGATGATCCAAATATTACAAGTATTAAACGCCACTGCACATTGACATCACATTAACAATATGTTTGTGACATTAATTAATGTTGTTACGTATGTAAAACTTTTATGATTTCGGATCAATATTATGATATAGCGTCAGTCAAATGGAGACCATAAAATTGCCATGGTGAATAAATGCAAACTGAGATACGCGAAAAGTACAATTCGTCATTTGCCGCTCCCTCATGTCTGGTAATAATCGCATCTATAAAAACATTTCATCAGCAATATGTTTGCGACATTACAAACGCATTTGATGTTTCTACGTATGTAAAACGTTCATCTACCGAAGCAATGATTACGGATCAATATTATAATATATTTTCAGTGAAATTGAGACCAACCAATTGCCATGGTGAATAGAAGCGATCGGAGACACGGAAAGTCAATCCATCACTTGCTGATCCAAACATAGCCGGTATTAATCACAACTGCACATTAACAACATCACATTAGCAATATATTTGACTTTATTTGATGTTTTATGTATGTAAAACGTTTTTTGGTTTGAACTAATGATTACGGATCAATAGTATGATATATTTTCAGTCAAATTCAGACCAACCAATGGCAATGGTGAATAGTTGCGAACTGACCCACACGTAAAGTCAATTCTTGACTTGCTGATCCAAATATTGCTGGTAATGATCGCAACTGCTCATTAACATTATATTAGCAATATATGTGCGTCATTAGAAATGTTTTTGATGTTTGTACATATGTAAAACGTTTATTTACCGAACTATTGATTGTGGATCAATACTATGATATTTTTCAGTCAAATTGAGACTAACCATGGTGAATAGATGCGAACAAGACACACGGAATGTCGATTCTTCACTTGATGATCCCAATATTACAAGTATTAAACGCCACTGCACATTGACATCACATTAACAATATGTTTGTGACATTAATTAATGTTGTAACGTATGTAAAACTTTTATGATTTCGGATCAATATTATGATATATTGTCAGTCAAATGGAGACCATAAAATTGCCATGGTGAATAAATGCAAACTGAGATACGCGAAAAGTACAATTCGTCATTTGCCGCTCCCTCATGTCTGGTAATAATCGCATCTATAAAAACATTTCATCAGCAATATGTTTGCGACATTACAAACGCATTTGATGTTTCTACGTATGTAAAACTTTCATCTACCGAAGCAATGATTACGGATCAATATTATAATATATTTTCAGTGAAATTGAGACCAACCAATTGCCATGGTGAAAAGAAGCGATCGGAGACACGGAAAGTCAATCCATCACTTGCTGATCCAAACATAGCCGGTATTAATCACAACTGCACATTAACAACATCACATTAGCAATATATTTGACTTTATTTGATGTTTTATGTATGTAAAACGTTTTTTGGTTTGAACTAATGATTACGGATCAATAGTATGATATATTTTCAGTCAAATTCAGACCAACCAATGGCAACGGTGAATAGTTGCGAACTGACACACACGTAAAGTCAATTCTTGACTTGCTGATCCAAATATTGCTGGTAATGATCGCAACTGCTCATTAACATTATATTAGCAATATATGTGCGTCATTAGAAATGTTTTTGATGTTTGTACATATGTAAAACGTTTATTTACCGAACTATTGATTGTGGATCAATACTATGATATTTTTCAGTCAAATTGAGACTAACCATGGTGAATAGATGCGAACAAGACACACGGAATGTCAATTCTTCACTTGATGATCCAAATATTACAAGTATTAAACGCCACTGCACATTGACATCACATTAACAATATGTTTGTGACATTAATTAATGTTGTTACGTATGTAAAACTTTTATGATTTCGGATCAATATTATGATATAGCGTCAGTCAAATGGAGACCATAAAATTGCCATGGTGAATAAATGCAAACTGAGATACGCGAAAAGTACAATTCGTCATTTGCCGCTCCCTCATGTCTGGTAATAATCGCATCTATAAAAACATTTCATCAGCAATATGTTTGCGACATTACAAACGCATTTGATGTTTCTACGTATGTAAAACGTTCATCTACCGAAGCAATGATTACGGATCAATATTATAATATATTTTCAGTGAAATTGTGACCAACCAATTGCCATGGTGAATAGAAGCGATCGGAGACACGGAAAGTCAATCCATCACTTGCTGATCCAAACATAGCCGGTATTAATCACAACTGCACATTAACAACATCACATTAGCAATATATTTGACTTTATTTGATGTTTTATGTATGTAAAACGTTTTTTGGTTTGAACTAATGATTACGGATCAATATTATGATATATTTTCAGTCAAATTCAGACCAACCAATGGCAATGTTGAATAGTTGCGAACTGACCCACACGTAAAGTCAATTATTGACTTGCTGATCCAAATATTGCTGGTAATGATCGCAACTGCTCATTAACATTATATTAGCAATATATGTGCGTCATTAGAAATGTTTTTGATGTTTGTACATATGTAAAACGTTTATTTACCGAACTATTGATTGTGGATCAATACTATGATATTTTTCAGTCAAATTGAGACTAACCATGGTGAATAGATGCGAACAAGACACACGGAATGTCAATTCTTCACTTGATGATCCAAATATTACAAGTATTAAACGCCACTGCACATTGACATCACATTAACAATATGTTTGTGACATTAATTAATGTTGTTACGTATGTAAAACTTTTATGATTTCGGATCAATATTATGATATAGCGTCAGTCAAATGGAGACCATAAAATTGCCATGGTGAATAAATGCAAACTGAGATACGCGAAAGGTACAATTCGTCATTTGCCGCTCCCTCATGTCTGGTAATAATCGCATCTATAAAAACATTTCATCAGCAATATGTTTGCGACATTACAAACGCATTTGATGTTTCTACGTATGTAAAACTTTCATCTACCGAAGCAATGATTACGGATCAATATTATAATATATTTTCAGTGAAATTGAGACCAACCAATTGCCATGGTGAATAGAAGCGATCGGAGACACAGAAAGTCAATCCATCACTTGCTGATCCAAACATAGCCGGTATTAATCACAACTGCACATTAACAACATCACATTAGCAATATATTTGACATTATTTGATGTTTTATGTATGTAAAACGTTTTTTGGTTTGAACTAATGATTACGGATCAATATTATGATATATTTTCAGTCAAATTCAGACCAACCAATGGCAATGGTGAATAGTTGCGAACTGACCCACACGTAAAGTCAATTCTTGACTTGCTGATTCAAATATTGCTGGTAATGATCGCAACTGCTCATTAACATTATATTAGCAATATATGTGCGTCATTAGAAATGTTTTTGATGTTTGTACATATGTAAAACGTTTATTTACCGAACTATTGATTGTGGATCAATTCTATGATATTTTTCAGTCAAATTGAGACTAACCATGGTGAATAGATGCGAACAAGACACACGGAATGTCGATTCTTCACTTGCTGATCCAAATATTGCAAGTATTAAACGCCACTGCACATTGACATCACATTAACAATATGTTTGTGACATTAATTAATGTTGTTACGTATGTAAAACTTTTATGATTTCGGATTAATATTATGATATATTGTCAGTCAAATGGAGACCATAAAATTGCCATGGTGAATAAATGCAAACTGAGATTCGCGAAAAGTACAATTCGTCATTTGCCGCTCCCTCTTGTCTGGTAATAATCGCATCTATAAAAACATTTCATCAGCAATATGTTAGCGACATTACAAACGCATTTGATGATTCTACGTATGCAAAACTTTCATCTACCGAAGCAATGATTACGGATCAATATTATAATATATTTTCAGTGAAATTGAGACCAACCAATTGCCATGGTGAATAGAAGCGATCGGAGACACGGAAAGTCAATCCATCACTTGCTGATCCAAACATAGCCGGTATTAATCACAACTGCACATTAACAACATCACATTAGCAATATATTTGACTTTATTTGATGTTTTATGTATGTAAAACGTTTTTTGGTTTGAACTAATGATTACGGATCAATAGTATGATATATTTTCAGTCCAATTCAGACCAACCAATGGCAATGGTGAATAGTTGCGAACTGACCCACACGTAAAGTCAATTCTTGACTTGCTGATTCAAATATTGCTGGTAATGATCGCAACTGCTCATTAACATTATATTAGTAATATATGTGCGTCATTAGAAATGTTTTTGATGTTTGTACATATGTAAAACGTTTATTAACCGAACTATTGATTGTGGATCAATACTATGATATTTTTCAGTCAAATTGAGACTAACCATGGTGAATAGATGCGAACAAGACACACGGAATGTCGATTCTTCACTTGATGATCCAAATATTACAAGTATTAAACGCCACTGCACATTGACATCACATTAACAATATGTTTGTGACATTAATTAATGTTGTTACGTATGTAAAACTTTTATGATTTCGGATCAATATTATGATATAGCGTCAGTCAAATGGAGACCATAAAATTGCCATGGTGAATAAATGCAAACTGAGATACGCGAAAGGTACAATTCGTCATTTGCCGCTCCCTCATGTCTGGTAATAATCGCATCTATAAAAACATTTCATCAGCAATATGTTTGCGACATTACAAACGCATTTGATGTTTCTACGTATGTAAAACTTTCATCTACCGAAGCAATGATTACGGATCAATATTATAATATATTTTCAGTGAAATTGAGACCAACCAATTGCCATGGTGAATAGAAGCGATCGGAGACACAGAAAGTCAATCCATCACTTGCTGATCCAAACATAGCCGGTATTAATCACAACTGCACATTAACAACATCACATTAGCAATATATTTGACATTATTTGATGTTTTATGTATGTAAAACGTTTTTTGGTTTGAACTAATGATTACGGATCAATATTATGATATATTTTCAGTCAAATTCAGACCAACCAATGGCAATGGTGAATAGTTGCGAACTGACCCACACGTAAAGTCAATTCTTGACTTGCTGATTCAAATATTGCTGGTAATGATCGCAACTGCTCATTAACATTATATTAGCAATATATGTGCGTCATTAGAAATGTTTTTGATGTTTGTACATATGTAAAACGTTTATTTACCGAACTATTGATTGTGGATCAATTCTATGATATTTTTCAGTCAAATTGAGACTAACCATGGTGAATAGATGCGAACAAGACACACGGAATGTCGATTCTTCACTTGCTGATCCAAATATTGCAAGTATTAAACGCCACTGCACATTGACATCACATTAACAATATGTTTGTGACATTAATTAATGTTGTTACGTATGTAAAACTTTTATGATTTCGGATTAATATTATGATATATTGTCAGTCAAATGGAGACCATAAAATTGCCATGGTGAATAAATGCAAACTGAGATTCGCGAAAAGTACAATTCGTCATTTGCCGCTCCCTCTTGTCTGGTAATAATCGCATCTATAAAAACATTTCATCAGCAATATGTTAGCGACATTACAAACGCATTTGATGATTCTACGTATGCAAAACTTTCATCTACCGAAGCAATGATTACGGATCAATATTATAATATATTTTCAGTGAAATTGAGACCAACCAATTGCCATGGTGAATAGAAGCGATCGGAGACACGGAAAGTCAATCCATCACTTGCTGATCCAAACATAGCCGGTATTAATCACAACTGCACATTAACAACATCACATTAGCAATATATTTGACTTTATTTGATGTTTTATGTATGTAAAACGTTTTTTGGTTTGAACTAATGATTACGGATCAATAGTATGATATATTTTCAGTCCAATTCAGACCAACCAATGGCAATGGTGAATAGTTGCGAACTGACCCACACGTAAAGTCAATTCTTGACTTGCTGATTCAAATATTGCTGGTAATGATCGCAACTGCTCATTAACATTATATTAGTAATATATGTGCGTCATTAGAAATGTTTTTGATGTTTGTACATATGTAAAACGTTTATTAACCGAACTATTGATTGTGGATCAATACTATGATATTTTTCAGTCAAATTGAGACTAACCATGGTGAATAGATGCGAACAAGACACACGGAATGTCGATTCTTCACTTGATGATCCAAATATTACAAGTATTAAACGCCACTGCACATTGACATCACATTAACAATATGTTTGTGACATTAATTAATGTTGTTACGTATGTAAAACTTTTATGATTTCGGATCAATATTATGATATAGCGTCAGTCAAATGGAGACCATAAAATTGCCATGGTGAATAAATGCAAACTGAGATACGCGAAAAGTACAATTCGTCATTTGCCGCTCCCTCATGTCTGGTAATAATCGCATCTATAAAAACATTTCATCAGCAATATGTTTGCGACATTACAAACGCATTTGATGTTTCTACGTATGTAAAACGTTCATCTACCGAAGCAATGATTACGGATCAATATTATAATATATTTTCAGTGAAATTGAGACCAACCAATTGCCATGGTGAATAGAAGCGATCGGAGACACGGAAAGTCAATCCATCACTTGCTGATCCAAACATAGCCGGTATTAATCACAACTGCACATTAACAACATCACATTAGCAATATATTTGACTTTATTTGATGTTTTATGTATGTAAAACGTTTTTTGGTTTGAACTAATGATTACGGATCAATAGTATGATATATTTTCAGTCAAATTCAGACCAACCAATGGCAATGGTGAATAGTTGCGAACTGACCCACACGTAAAGTCAATTCTTGACTTGCTGATCCAAATATTGCTGATAATGATCGCAACTGCTCATTAACATTATATTAGCAATATATGTGCGTCATTAGAAATGTTTTTGATGTTTGTACATATGTAAAACGTTTATTTACCGAACTATTGATTGTGGATCAATACTATGATATTTTTCAGTCAAATTGAGACTAACCATGGTGAATAGATGCGAACAAGACACACGGAATGTCGATTCTTCACTTGCTGATCCAAATATTGCAAGTATTAAACGCCACTGCACATTGACATCACATTAACAATATGTTTGTGACATTAATTAATGTTGTTACGTATGTAAAACTTTTATGATTTCGGATTAATATTATGATATATTGTCAGTCAAATGGAGACCATAAAATTGCCATGGTGAATAAATGCAAACTGAGATTCGCGAAAAGTACAATTCGTCATTTGCCGCTCCCTCTTGTCTGGTAATAATCGCATCTATAAAAACATTTCATCAGCAATATGTTAGCGACATTACAAACGCATTTGATGATTCTACGTATGCAAAACTTTCATCTACCGAAGCAATGATTACGGATCAATATTATAATATATTTTCAGTGAAATTGAGACCAACCAATTGCCATGGTGAATAGAAGCGATCGGAGACACGGAAAGTCAATCCATCACTTGCTGATCCAAACATAGCCGGTATTAATCACAACTGCACATTAACAACATCACATTAGCAATATATTTGACTTTATTTGATGTTTTATGTATGTAAAACGTTTTTTGGTTTGAACTAATGATTACGGATCAATAGTATGATATATTTTCAGTCAAATTCAGACCAACCAATGGCAATGGTGAATAGTTGCGAACTGACCCACACGTAAAGTCAATTCTTGACTTGCTGATTCAAATATTGCTGGTAATGATCGCAACTGCTCATTAACATTATATTAGCAATATATGTGCGTCATTAGAAATGTTTTTGATGTTTGTACATATGTAAAACGTTTATTTACCGAACTATTGATTGTGGATCAATACTATGATATTTTTCAGTCAAATTGAGACTAACCATGGTGAATAGATGCGAACAAGACACACGGAATGTCGATTCTTCACTTGATGATCCAAATATTACAAGTATTAAACGCCACTGCACATTGACATCACATTAACAATATGTTTGTGACATTAATTAATGTTGTTACGTATGTAAAACTTTTATGATTTCGGATCAATATTATGATATAGCGTCAGTCAAATGGAGACCATAAAATTGCCATGGTGAATAAATGCAAACTGAGATACGCGAAAAGTACAATTCGTCATTTGCCGCTCCCTCATGTCTGGTAATAATCGCATCTATAAAAACATTTCATCAGCAATATGTTTGCGACATTACAAACGCATTTGATGTTTCTACGTATGTAAAACGTTCATCTACCGAAGCAATGATTACGGATCAATATTATAATATATTTTCAGTGAAATTGAGACCAACCAATTGCCATGGTGAATAGAAGCGATCGGAGACACGGAAAGTCAATCCATCACTTGCTGATCCAAACATAGCCGGTATTAATCACAACTGCACATTAACAACATCACATTAGCAATATATTTGACTTTATTTGATGTTTTATGTATGTAAAACGTTTTTTGGTTTGAACTAATGATTACGGATCAATAGTATGATATATTTTCAGTCAAATTCAGACCAACCAATGGCAATGGTGAATAGTTGCGAACTGACCCACACGTAAAGTCAATTCTTGACTTGCTGATCCAAATATTGCTGATAATGATCGCAACTGCTCATTAACATTATATTAGCAATATATGTGCGTCATTAGAAATGTTTTTGATGTTTGTACATATGTAAAACGTTTATTTACCGAACTATTGATTGTGGCTCAATACTATGATATTTTTCAGTCAAATTGAGACTAACCATGGTGAATAGATGCGAACAAGACACACGGAATGTCGATTCTTCACTTGCTGATCCAAATATTGCAAGTATTAAACGCCACTGCACATTGACATCACATTAACAATATGTTTGTGACATTAATTAATGTTGTTACGTATGTAAAACTTTTATGATTTCGGATTAATATTATGATATATTGTCAGTCAAATGGAGACCATAAAATTGCCATGGTGAATAAATGCAAACTGAGATTCGCGAAAAGTACAATTCGTCATTTGCCGCTCCCTCTTGTCTGGTAATAATCGCATCTATAAAAACATTTCATCAGCAATATGTTAGCGACATTACAAACGCATTTGATGATTCTACGTATGCAAAACTTTCATCTACCGAAGCAATGATTACGGATCAATATTATAATATATTTTCAGTGAAATTGAGACCAACCAATTGCCATGGTGAATAGAAGCGATCGGAGACACGGAAAGTCAATCCATCACTTGCTGATCCAAACATAGCCGGTATTAATCACAACTGCACATTAACAACATCACATTAGCAATATATTTGACTTTATTTGATGTTTTATGTATGTAAAACGTTTTTTGGTTTGAACTAATGATTACGGATCAATAGTATGATATATTTTCAGTCAAATTCAGACCAACCAATGGCAATGGTGAATAGTTGCGAACTGACCCACACGTAAAGTCAATTCTTGACTTGCTGATTCAAATATTGCTGGTAATGATCGCAACTGCTCATTAACATTATATTAGCAATATATGTGCGTCATTAGAAATGTTTTTGATGTTTGTACATATGTAAAACGTTTATTTACCGAACTATTGATTGTGGATCAATACTATGATATTTTTCAGTCAAATTGAGACTAACCATGGTGAATAGATGCGAACAAGACACACGGAATGTCGATTCTTCACTTGATGATCCAAATATTACAAGTATTAAACGCCACTGCACATTGACATCACATTAACAATATGTTTGTGACATTAATTAATGTTGTTACGTATGTAAAACTTTTATGATTTCGGATCAATATTATGATATAGCGTCAGTCAAATGGAGACCATAAAATTGCCATGGTGAATAAATGCAAACTGAGATACGCGAAAAGTACAATTCGTCATTTGCCGCTCCCTCATGTCTGGTAATAATCGCATCTATAAAAACATTTCATCAGCAATATGTTTGCGACATTACAAACGCATTTGATGTTTCTACGTATGTAAAACGTTCATCTACCGAAGCAATGATTACGGATCAATATTATAATATATTTTCAGTGAAATTGAGACCAACCAATTGCCATGGTGAATAGAAGCGATCGGAGACACGGAAAGTCAATCCATCACTTGCTGATCCAAACATAGCCGGTATTAATCACAACTGCAATTTAACAACATCACATTAGCAATATATTTGACTTTATTTGATGTTTTATGTATGTAAAACGTTTTTTGGTTTGAACTAATGATTACGGATCAATAGTATGATATATTTTCAGTCAAATTCAGACCAACCAATGGCAATGGTGAATAGTTGCGAACTGACCCACACGTAAAGTCAATTCTTGACTTGCTGATCCAAATATTGCTGATAATGATCGCAACTGCACATTAACATTATATTAGCAATATATGTGCGTCATTAGAAATGTTTTTGATGTTTGTACATATGTAAAACGTTTATTTACCGAACTATTGATTGTGGATCAATACTATGATATTTTTCAGTCAAATTGAGACTAACCATGGTGAATAGATGCGAACAAGACACACGGAATGTCGATTCTTCACTTGCTGATCCAAATATTGCAAGTATTAAACGCCACTGCACATTGACATCACATTAACAATATGTTTGTGACATTAATTAATGTTGTTACGTATGTAAAACTTTTATGATTTCGGATTAATATTATGATATATTGTCAGTCAAATGGAGACCATAAAATTGCCATGGTGAATAAATGCAAACTGAGATTCGCGAAAAGTACAATTCGTCATTTGCCGCTCCCTCTTGTCTGGTAATAATCGCATCTATAAAAACATTTCATCAGCAATATGTTAGCGACATTACAAACGCATTTGATGATTCTACGTATGCAAAACTTTCATCTACCGAAGCAATGATTACGGATCAATATTATAATATATTTTCAGTGAAATTGAGACCAACCAATTGCCATGGTGAATAGAAGCGATCGGAGACACGGAAAGTCAATCCATCACTTGCTGATCCAAACATAGCCGGTATTAATCACAACTGCACATTAACAACATCACATTAGCAATATATTTGACATTATTTGATATTTTATGTATGTAAAACGTTTTTTGGTTTGAACTAATGATTACGGATCAATATTATGATATATATTCAGTCAAATTCAGACCAACCAATGGCAATGGTGAATAGTTGCGAACTGACCCACACGTAAAGTCAATTCTTGACTTGCTGATCCAAATATTGCTGGTAATGATCGCAACTGCTCATTAACATTATATTAGCAATATATGTGCGTCATTAGAAATGTTTTTGATGTTTGTACATATGTAAAACGTTTATTTACCGAACTATTGATTGTGGATCAATACTATGATATTTTTCAGTCAAATTGAGACTAACCATGGTGAATAGATGCGAACAAGACACACGGAATGTCGATTCTTCACTTGATGATCCAAATATTGCAAGTATTAAACGCCACTGCACATTGACATCACATTAACAATATGTTTGTGACATTAATTAATGTTGTTACGTATGTAAAACTTTTATGATTTCGGATCAATATTATGATATAGCGTCAGTCAAATGGAGACCATAAAATTGCCATGGTGAATAAATGCAAACTGAGATACGCGAAAAGTACAATTCGTCATTTGCCGCTCCCTCATGTCTGGTAATAATCGCATCTATAAAAACATTTCATCAGCAATATGTTTGCGACATTACAAACGCATTTGATGTTTCTACGTATGTAAAACGTTCATCTACCGAAGCAATGATTACGGATCAATATTATAATATATTTTCAGTGAAATTGAGACCAACCAATTGCCATGGTGAATAGAAGCGATCGGAGACACGGAAAGTCAATCCATCACTTGCTGATCCAAACATAGCCGGTATTAATCACAACTGCACATTAACAACATCACATTAGCAATATATTTGGCTTTATTTGATGTTTTATGTATGTAAAACGTTTTTTGGTTTGAACTAATGATTACGGATCAATAGTATGATATATTTCAGTCAAATTCAGACCAACCAATGGCAATGGTGAATAGTTGCGAACTGACCCACACGTAAAGTCAATTCTTGACTTGCTGATCCAAATATTGCTGGTAATGATCGCAACTGCTCATTAACATTATATTAGCAATATATGTGCGTCATTAGAAATGTTTTTGATGTTTCTACATATGTAAAACGTTTATTTACCGAACTATTGATTGTGGATCAATACTATGATATTTTTCAGTCAAATTGCGAATAACCATGGTGAATAGATGCGAACAAGACACACGGAATGTCGATTCTTCACCTGCTGATCCAAATATTACAAGTATTAAACGCCACTGCACATTGACATCACATTAACAATATGTTTGTGACATTAATTAATGTTGTTACGTATGTAAAACTTTTATGATTTCGGATCAATATTATGATATAGCGTCAGTCAAATGGAGACCATAAAATTGCCATGGTGAATAAATGCAAACTGAGATACGCGAAAAGTACAATTCGTCATTTGCCGCTCCCTCATGTCTGGTAATAATCGCATCTATAAAAACATTTCATCAGCAATATGTTTGCGACATTACAAACGCATTTGATGTTTCTACGTATGTAAAACGTTCATCTACCGAAGCAATGATTACGGATCAATATTATAATATATTTTCAGTGAAATTGAGACCAACCAATTGCCATGGTGAATAGAAGCGATCGGAGACACGGAAAGTCAATCCATCACTTGCTGATCCAAAGATAGACGGTATTAATCACAACTGCACATTAACCACATCACATTAGCAATATATTTGACTTTATTTGATGTTTTATGTATGTAAAACGTTTTTTGGTTTGAACTAATGATTACGGATCAATAGTATGATATATTTTCAGTCAAATTCAGACCAACCAATGGCAATGGTGAATAGTTGCGAACTGACCCACACGTAAAGCCAATTCTTGACTTGCTGATCCAAATATTGCTGGTAATGATCGCAACTGCTCATTAACATTATATTAGCAATATATGTGCGTCATTAGAAATGTTTTTGATGTTTCTACATATGGAAAACGTTTATTTACCGAACTATTGATTGTGGATCAATACTATGATATTTTTCAGTCAAATTGAGACTAACCATGGTGAATAGATGCGAACAAGACACACGGAATGTCGATTCTTCACTTGCTGATCCAAATATTGCAAGTATTAAACGCCACTGCACATTGACATCACATTAACAATATGTTTGTGACATTAATTAATGTTGTTACGTATGTAAAACTTTTATGATTTCGGATTAATATTATGATATATTGTCAGTCAAACGGAGACCATAAAATTGCCATGGTGAATAAATGCAAACTGAGATTCGCGAAAAGTACAATTCGTCATTTGCCGCTCCCTCATGTCTGGTAATAATCGCATCTATAAAAACATTTCATCAGCAATATGTTAGCGACAATACAAACGCATTTGATGTTTCTACGTATGCAAAACTTTCATCTACCGAAGCAATGATTACGGATCAATATTATAATATATTTTCAGTGAAATTGAGACCAACCAATTGCCATGGTGAATAGAAGCGATCGGAGACACGGAAAGTCAATCCATCACTTGCTGATCCAAACATAGCCGGTATTAATCACAACTGCACATTAACAACATCACATTAGCAATATATTTGACATTATTTGATGTTTTATGTATGTAAAACGTTTTTTGGTTTGAACTAATGATTACGTATCAATAGTATGATATATTTTCAGTCAAATTCAGACCAACCAATGGCAATGGTGAATAGTTGCGAACTGACCCACACGTAAAGTCAATTCTTGACTTGCTGATCCAATTATTGCTGGTAATGATCGCAACTGTTCATTAACATTATATTAGCAATATATGTGCGTCATTAGAAATGTTTTTGATGTTTGTACATATGTAAAACGTTTATTTACCGAACTATTGATTGTGGATCAATACTATGATATTTTTCAGTCAAATTGAGACTAACCATGGTCAATAGATGCGAACAAGACACACGGAATGTCGATTCTTCACTTGATGATCAAAATATTGCAAGTATTAAACGCCACTGCACATTGACATCACATTAACAATATGTTTGTGACCTTAATTAATGTTGTTACGTATGTAAAACTTTTATGATTTCGGATCAATATTATGATATATTGTCAGTCAAATGGAGACCATAAAATTGCCATGGTGAATAAATGCAAACTGAGATACGCGAAAAGTACAATTCGTCATTTGCCGCTCCCTCATGTCTGGTAATAATCGCATCTATAAAAACATTTCATCAGCAATATGTTTGCGACATTGCAAACGCATTTGATGTTTCTACGTATGTATAACGTTCATCTACCGAAGCAATGATTACGGATCAATATTATAATATATTTTCAGTGAAATTGAGACCAACCAATTGCCATGGTGAATAGAAGCGATCGGAGACACGGAAAGTCAATCCATTACTTGCTGATCCAAACATAGCCGGTATTAATCACAACTGCACATTAACAACATCACATTAGCAATATATTTGACTTTATTTGATGTTTTATGTATGTAAAACGTTTTTTGGTTTGAACTAATGATTACGTATCAATAGTATGATATATTTTCAGTCAAATTCAGACCAACCAATGGCAATGGTGAATAGTTGCGAACTGACCCACACGTAAAGTCAATTCTTGACTTGCTGATCCAAATATTGCTGGTAATGATCGCAACTGCTCATTAACATTATATTAGCAATATATGTGCGTCATTAGAAATGTTTTTGATGTTTCTACATATGTAAAACGTTTATTTACCGAACTATTGATTGTGGATCAATACTATGATATTTTTCAGTCAAATTGCGACTAACCATGGTGAATAGATGCGAACAAGACACACGGAATGTCGATTCTTCACCTGCTGATCCAAATATTGCAAGTATTAAACGCCACTGCACATTGACATCACATTAACAATATGTTTGTGACATTTATTAATGTTGTTATGTATGTAAAACTTTTATGATTTCGGATCAATATTATGATATATTGTCAGTCAAATGGAGACCATAAAATTGCCATGGTGAATAAATGCAAACTGAGATACGCGAAAAGTACAATTCGTCATTTGCCGCTCCCTCATGTCTGGTAATAATCGCATCTATAAAAACATTTCATCAGCAATATGTTTGCGACATTACAAACGCATTTGATGTTTCTACGTATGTAAAACTTTCATCTACCGAAGCAATGATTACGGATCAATATTATAATATATTTTCAGTGAAATTGAGACCAACCAATTGCCATGGTGAATAGAAGCGATCGGAGACACAGAAAGTCAATCCATCACTTGCTGATCCAAACATAGCCGGTATTAATCACAACTGCACATTAACAACATTACATTAGCAATATATTTGACATTATTTGATGTTTTATGTATGTAAAACGTTTTTTGGTTTGAACTAATGATTACGGATCAATATTATGATATATTTTCAGTCAAATTCAGACCAACCAATGGCAATGGTGAATAGTTGCGAACTGACCCACACGTAAAGTCAATTCTTGACTTGCTGATCCAAATATTGCTGGTAATGATCGCAACTGCTCATTAACATTATATTAGCAATATATGTGCGTCATTAGAAATGTTTTTGATGTTTCTACATATGTAAAACGTTTATTTACCGAACTATTGATTTTGGATCAATACTATGATATTTTTCAGTCAAATTGAGACTAACCATGGTGAATAGATGCGAACAAGACACACGGAATGTCGATTCTTCACTTGATGATCCAAATATTGCAAGTATTAAACGCCACTGCACATTGACATCACATTAACAATATGTTTGTGACATTAATTAATGTTGTTACGTATGTAAAACTTTTATGATTTCGGATCAATATTATGATATAGCGTCAGTCAAATGGAGACCATAAAATTGCCATGGTGAATAAATGCAAACTGAGATACGCGAAAAGTACAATTCGTCATTTGCCGCTCCCTCATGTCTGGTAATAATCGCATCTATAAAAACATTTCATCAGCAATATGTTTGCGACATTACAAACGCATTTGATGTTTCTACGTATGTAAAACGTTCATCTACCGAAGCAATGATTACGGATCAATATTATAATATATTTTCAGTGAAATTGAGACCAACCAATTGCCATGGTGAATAGAAGCGATCGGAGACACGGAAAGTCAATCCATCACTTGCTGATCCAAACATAGACGGTATTAATCACAACTGCACATTAACAACATCACATTAGCAATATATTTGACTTTATTTGATGTTTTATGTATGTAAAACGTTTTTTGGTTTGAACTAATGATTACGGATCAATAGTATGATATATTTTCAGTCAAATTCAGACCAACCAATGGCAATGGTGAATAGTTGCGAACTGACCCACACGTAAAGTCAATTCTTGACTTGCTGATCCAAATATTGCTGGTAATGATCGCAACTGCTCATTAACATTATATTAGGAATATATGTGCGTCATTAGAAATGTTTTTGATGTTTGTACATATGTAAAACGTTTATTTACCGAACTATTGATTGTGGATCAATACTATGATATTTTTCAGTCAAATTGAGACTAACCATGGTGAATAGATGCGAACAAGACACACGGAATGTCGATTCTTCACTTGATGATCCAAATATTACAAGTATTAAACGCCACTGCACATTGACATCACATTAACAATATGTTTGTGACATTAATTAATGTTGTTACGTATGTAAAACTTTTATGATTTCGGATTAATATTATGATATATTGTCAGTCAAACGGAGACCATAAAATTGCCATGGTGAATAAATGCAAACTGAGATTCGCGAAAAGTACAATTCGTCATTTGCCGCTCCCTCATGTCTGGTAATAATCGCATCTATAAAAACATTTCATCAGCAATATGTTAGCGACATTACAAACGCATTTGATGTTTCTACGTATGCAAAACTTTCATCTACCGAAGCAATGATTACGGATCAATATTATAATATATTTTCAGTGAAATTGAGACCAACCAATTGCCATGGTGAATAGAAGCGATCGGAGACACGGAAAGTCAATCCATCACTTGCTGATCCAAACATAGCCGGTATTAATCACAACTGCACATTAACAACATCACATTAGCAATATATTTGACATTATTTGATGTTTTATGTATGTAAAACGTTTTTTGGTTTGAACTAATGATTACGTATCAATAGTATGATATATTTTCAGTCAAATTCAGACCAACCAATGGCAATGGTGAATAGTTGCGAACTGACCCACACGTAAAGTCAATTCTTGACTTGCTGATCCAAATATTGCTGGTAATGATCGCAACTGCTCATTAACATTATATTAGCAATATATGTGCGTCATTAGAAATGTTTTTGATGTTTCTACATATGTAAAACGTTTATTTACCGAACTATTGATTGTGGATCAATACTATGATATTTTTCAGTCAAATTGAGACTAACCATGGTGAATAGATGCGAACAAGACACACGGAATGTCGATTCTTCACTTGCTGATCCAAATATTGCAAGTATTAAACGCCACTGCACATTGACATCACATTAACAATATGTTTGTGACATTAATTAATGTTGTTACGTATGTAAAACTTTTATGATTTCGGATCAATATTATGATATAGCGTCAGTCAAATGGAGACCATAAAATTGCCATGGTGAATAAATGCAAACTGAGATACGCGTCAAGTACAATTCGTCATTTGCCGCTCCCTCATGCCTGGTAATAATCGCATCTATAAAAACATTTCATCAGCAATATGTTTGCGACATTACAAACGCATTTGATGTTTCTACGTATGTAAAACGTTCATCTACCGAAGCAATGATTACGGATCAATATTATAATATATTTTCAGTGAAATTGAGACCAACCAATTGCCATGGTGAATAGAAGCGATCGGAGACACGGAAAGTCAATCCATCACTTGCTGATCCAAACATAGCCGGTATTAATCACAACTGCACATTAACAACATCACATTAGCAATATATTTGACTTTATTTGATGTTTTATGTATGTAAAACGTTTTTTGGTTTGAACTAATGATTACGGATCAATAGTATGATATATTTTCAGTCAAATTCAGACCAACCAATGGCAATGGTGAATAGTTGCGAACTGACCACACGTAAAGTCAATTCTTGACTTGCTGATCCAAATATTGCTGGTAATGATCGCAACTGCTCATTAACATTATATTAGCAATATATGTGCGTCATTAGAAATGTTTTTGATGTTTCTACATATGTAAAACGTTTATTTACCGAACTATTGATTGTAGATCAATACTATGATATTTTTCAGTCAAATTGAGACTAACGATGGTGAATAGATGCGAACAAGACACACGGAATGTCGATTCTTCACTTGCTGATCCAAATATTGCAAGTATTAAACGCCACTGCACATTGACATCACATTAACAATATGTTTGTGACATTAATTAATGTTGTTACGTATGTAAAACTTTTATGATTTCGGATCAATATTATGATATAGCGTCAGTCAAATGGAGACCATAAAATTGCCATGGTGAATAAATGCAAACTGAGATACGCGAAAAGTACAATTCGTCATTTGCCGCTCCCTCATGTCTGGTAATAATCGCATCTATAAAAACATTTCATCAGCAATATGTTTGCGACATTACAAACGCATTTGATGTTTCTACGTATGTAAAACGCTCATCTACCGAAGCAATGATTACGGATCAATATTATAATATATTTTCAGTGAAATTGAGACCAACCGATTGCCATGGTGAATAGAAGCGATCGGAGACACAGAAAGTCAATCCATCACTTGCTGATCCAAACATAGCCGGTATTAATCACAACTGCACATTAACAACATCACATTAGCAATATATTTGACATTATTTGATGTTTTATGTATGTAAAACGTTTTTTGGTTTGAACTAATGATTACAGATCAATATTATGATATATTTTCAGTCAAATTCAGACCAACCAATGGCAATGGTGAATAGTTGCGAACTGACCCACACGTAAAGTCAATTCTTGACATTGCTGGTAATGATCGCAACTGCTCATTAACATTATATTAGCAATATATGTGCTTCATTAGAAATGTTTTTGATGTTTGTACATATGTAAAACGTTTATTTACCGAACTATTGTTTGTGGATCAATACTATGATATTTTTCAGTCAAATTGAGACTAACCATGGTGAATAGATGCGAACAAGACACACGGAATGTCGATTCTTCACTTGATGATCCAAATATTACAAGTATTAAACGCCACTGCACATTGACATCACATTAACAATATGTTTGTGACATTAATTAATGTCGTTACGTATGTAAAACTTTTATGATTTCGGATCAATATTATGATATAGCGTCAGTCAAATGGAGACCATAAAATTGCCATGGTGAATAAATGCAAACTGAGATACGCGAAAAGTACAATTCGTCATTTGCCGCTCCCTCATGTCTGGTAATAATCGCATCTATAAAAACATTTCATCAGCAATATGTTTGCGACATTACAAACGCATTTGATGTTTCTACGTATGTAAAACGCTCATCTACCGAAGCAATGATTACGGATCAATATTATAATATATTTTCAGTGAAATTGAGACCAACCAATTGCCATGGTGAATAGAAGCGATCGGAGACACAGAAAGTCAATCCATCACTTGCTGATCCAAACATAGCCGGTATTAATCACAACTGCACATTAACAACATCACATTAGCAATATATTTGACATTATTTGATGTTTTATGTATGTAAAACGTTTTTTGGTTTGAACTAATGATTACGGATCAATATTATGATATATTTTCAGTCAAATTCAGACCAACCAATGGCAATGGTGAATAGTTGCGAACTGACCCACACGTAAAGTCAATTCTTGACTTGCTGATCCAAATATTGCTGGTAATGATCGCAACTGCTCATTAACATTATATTAGCAATATATGTGCGTCATTAGAAATGTTTTTGATGTTTCTACATATGTAAAACATTTATTTACCGAACTATTGATTGTGGATCAATACTATGATATTTTTCAGTCAAATTGAGAATAACCATGGTGAATAGATGCGAACAAGACACACGGAATGTCGATTCTTCACTTGCTGATCCAAATATTGCAAGTATTAAACGCCACTGCACATTGACATCACATTAACAATATGTTTGTGACATTAATTAATGTTGTTATGTATGTAAAACTTTTATGATTTCGGATCAATATTATGATATAGCGTCAGTCAAATGGAGACCATAAAATTGCCATGGTGAATAAATGCAAACTGAGATACGCGTCAAGTACAATTCGTCATTTGCCGCTCCCTCATGTCTGGTAATAATCGCATCTATAAAAACATTTCATCAGCAATATGTTTGCGACATTACAAACGCATTTGATGTTTCTACGTATGTAAAACGCTCATCTACCGAAGCAATGATTACGGATCAATATTATAATACATTTTCAGTGAAATTGAGACCAACCAATTGCCATGGTGAATAGAAGCAATCGGAGACACGGAAAGTCAATCCATCACTTGCTGATCCAAACATACCCGGTATTAATCACAACTGCACATTAACAACATCACATTAGCAATATATTTGACATTATTTGATGTTTTATGTATGTAAAACGTTTTTTGGTTTGAACTAATGATTACGGATCAATATTATGATATATTTTCAGTCAAATTCAGACCAACCAATGGCAATGGTGAATAGTTGCGAACTGACCCACACGTAAAGTCAATTCTTGACATTGCTGGTAATGATCGCAACTGCTCATTAACATTATATTAGCAATATATGTGCGTCATTAGAAATGTTTTTGATGTTTGTACATATGTAAAACGTTTATTTACCGAACTATTGATTGTGGATCAATACTATGATATTTTTCAGTCAAATTGAGACTAACCATGGTGAATAGATGCGAACAAGACACACGGAATGTCGATTCTTCACTTGATGATCCAAATATTGCAAGTATTAAACGCCACTGCACATTGACATCACATTAACAATATGTTTGTGACATTAATTAATGTTGTTACGTATGTAAAACTTTTATGATTTCGGATCAATATTATGATATAGCGTCAGTCAAATGGAGACCATAAAATTGCCATGGTGAATAAATGCAAACTGAGATACGCGTCAAGTACAATTCGTCATTTGCCGCTCCCTCATGCCTGGTAATAATCGCATCTATAAAAACATTTCATCAGCAATATGTTTGCGACATTACAAACGCATTTGATGTTTCTACGTATGTAAAACGTTCATCTACCGAAGCAATGATTACGGATCAATATTATAATATATTTTCAGTGAAATTGAGACCAACCAATTGCCATGGTGAATAGAAGCGATCGGAGACACAGAAAGTCAATCCATCACTTGCTGATCCAAACATAGCCGGTATTAATCACAACTGCACATTAACAACATCACATTAGCAATATATTTGACTTTATTTGATGTTTTATGTATGTAAAACGTTTTTTGGTTTGAACTAATGATTACGGATCAATAGTATGATATATTTTCAGTCAAATTCAGACCAACCAATGGCAATGGTGAATAGTTGCGAACTGACCCACACGTAAAGTCAATTCTTGACTTGCTGATCCAAATATTGCTGGTAATGATCGCAACTGCTCATTAACATTATATTAGCAATATATGTGCGTCATTAGAAATGTTTTTGATGTTTGTACATATGTAAAACGTTTATTTACCGAACTATTGATTGTGGATCAATACTATGATATTTTTCAGTCAAATTGAGACTAACCATGGTGAATAGATGCGAACAAGACACACGGAATGTCGATTCTTCACTTGATGATCTAAATATTACAAGTATTAAACGCCACTGCACATTGACATCCCATTAACAATATGTTTGTGACTTTAATTAATGTTGTTACGTATGTAAAACTTTTATGATTTCGGATCAATATTATGATATATTGTCAGTCAAATGGAGACCATAAAATTGCCATGGTGAATAAATGCAAACTGAGATACGCGAAAAGTACAATTCGTCATTTGCCGCTCCCTCATGTCTGGTAATAATCGCATCTATAAAAACATTTCATTAGCAATATGTTTGCGACATTACAAACGCATTTGATGTTTCTACGTATGTAAAACGCTCATCTACCGAAGCAATGATTACGGATCAATATTATAATATATTTTCAGTGAAATTGAGACCAACCGATTGCCATGGTGAATAGAAGCGATCGGAGACACAGAAAGTCAATCCATCACTTGCTGATCCAAACATAGCCGGTATTAATCACAACTGCACATTAACAACATCACATTAGCAATATATTTGACATTATTTGATGTTTTATGTATGTAAAACGTTTTTTGGTTTGAACTAATGATTACAGATCAATATTATGATATATTTTCAGTCAAATTCAGACCAACCAATGGCAATGGTGAATAGTTGCGAACTGACCCACACGTAAAGTCAATTCTTGACATTGCTGGTAATGATCGCAACTGCTCATTAACATTATATTAGCAATATATGTGCTTCATTAGAAATGTTTTTGATGTTTGTACATATGTAAAACGTTTATTTACCGAACTATTGTTTGTGGATCAATACTATGATATTTTTCAGTCAAATTGAGACTAACCATGGTGAATAGATGCGAACAAGACACACGGAATGTCGATTCTTCACTTGATGATCCAAATATTACAAGTATTAAACGCCACTGCACATTGACATCACATTAACAATATGTTTGTGACATTAATTAATGTCGTTACGTATGTAAAACTTTTATGATTTCGGATCAATATTATGATATAGCGTCAGTCAAATGGAGACCATAAAATTGCCATGGTGAATAAATGCAAACTGAGATACGCGAAAAGTACAATTCGTCATTTGCCGCTCCCTCATGTCTGGTAATAATCGCATCTATAAAAACATTTCATCAGCAATATGTTTGCGACATTACAAACGCATTTGATGTTTCTACGTATGTAAAACGCTCATCTACCGAAGCAATGATTACGGATCAATATTATAATATATTTTCAGTGAAATTGAGACCAACCAATTGCCATGGTGAATAGAAGCGATCGGAGACACAGAAAGTCAATCCATCACTTGCTGATCCAAACATAGCCGGTATTAATCACAACTGCACATTAACAACATCACATTAGCAATATATTTGACATTATTTGATGTTTTATGTATGTAAAACGTTTTTTGGTTTGAACTAATGATTACGGATCAATATTATGATATATTTTCAGTCAAATTCAGACCAACCAATGGCAATGGTGAATAGTTGCGAACTGACCCACACGTAAAGTCAATTCTTGACTTGCTGATCCAAATATTGCTGGTAATGATCGCAACTGCTCATTAACATTATATTAGCAATATATGTGCGTCATTAGAAATGTTTTTGATGTTTCTACATATGTAAAACGTTTATTTACCGAACTATTGATTGTGGATCAATACTATGATATTTTTCAGTCAAATTGAGACTAACCATGGTGAATAGATGCGAACAAGACACACGGAATGTCGATTCTTCACTTGCTGATCCAAATATTGCAAGTATTAAACGCCACTGCACATTGACATCACATTAACAATATGTTTGTGACATTAATTAATGTTGTTATGTATGTAAAACTTTTATGATTTCGGATCAATATTATGATATAGCGTCAGTCAAATGGAGACCATAAAATTGCCATGGTGAATAAATGCAAACTGAGATACGCGTCAAGTACAATTCGTCATTTGCCGCTCCCTCATGTCTGGTAATAATCGCATCTATAAAAACATTTCATCAGCAATATGTTTGCGACATTACAAACGCATTTGATGTTTCTACGTATGTAAAACGCTCATCTACCGAAGCAATGATTACGGATCAATATTATAATACATTTTCAGTGAAATTGAGACCAACCAATTGCCATGGTGAATAGAAGCAATCGGAGACACGGAAAGTCAATCCATCACTTGCTGATCCAAACATACCCGGTATTAATCACAACTGCACATTAACAACATCACATTAGCAATATATTTGACATTATTTGATGTTTTATGTATGTAAAACGTTTTTTGGTTTGAACTAATGATTACGGATCAATATTATGATATATTTTCAGTCAAATTCAGACCAACCAATGGCAATGGTGAATAGTTGCGAACTGACCCACACGTAAAGTCAATTCTTGACATTGCTGGTAATGATCGCAACTGCTCATTAACATTATATTAGCAATATATGTGCGTCATTAGAAAGGTTTTTGATGTTTGTACATATGTAAAACGTTTATTTACCGAACTATTGATTGTGGATCAATACTAGGATATTTTTCAGTCAAATTGAGACTAACCATGGTGAATAGATGCGAACAAGACACACGGAATGTCGATTCTTCACTTGATGATCCAAATATTACAAGTATTAAACGCCTATGCACATTGACATCACATTAACAATATGTTTGTGACATTAATTAATGTCGTTACGTATGTAAAACTTTTATGATTTCGGATCAATATTATGATATAGCGTCAGTCAAATGGAGACCATAAAATTGCCATGGTGAATAAATGCAAACTGAGATACGCGAAAAGTACAATTCGTCATTTGCCGCTCCCTCATGTCTGGTAATAATCGCATCTATAAAAACATTTCATCAGCAATATGTTTGCGACATTACAAACGCATTTGATGTTTCTACGTATGTAAAACGCTCATCTACCGAAGCAATGATTACGGATCAATATTATAATACATTTTCAGTGAAATTGAGACCAACCAATTGCCATGGTGAATAGAAGTGATCGGAGACACGGAAAGTCAATCCATCACTTGCTGATCCAAACATAGCCGGTATTAATCACAACTGCACATTAACAACATCACATTAGCAATATATTTGACTTTATTTGATGTTTTATGTATGTAAAACGTTTTTTGGTTTGAACTAATGATTACGGATCAATAGTATGATATATTTTCAGTCAAATTCAGACCAACCAATGGCAATGGTGAATAGTTGCGAACTGACCCACACGTAAAGTCAATTCTTGACTTGCTGATCCAAATATTGCTGGTAATGATCGCAACTGCTCATTAACATTATATTAGCAATATATGTGCGTCATTAGAAATGTTTTTGATGTTTGTACATATGTAAAACGTTTATTTACCGAACTATTGATTGTGGATCAATACTATGATATTTTTCAGTCAAATTGAGACTAACCATGGTGAATAGATGCGAACAAGACACACGGAATGTCGATTCTTCACTTGATGATCCAAATATTGCAAGTATTAAACGCCACTGCACATTGACATCACATTAACAATATGTTTGTGACATTAATTAATGTTGTTACGTATGTAAAACTTTTATGATTTCGGATCAATATTATGATATAGCGTCAGTCAAATGGAGACCATAAAATTGCCATGGTGAATAAATGCAAACTGAGATACGCGAAAAGTACAATTCGTCATTTGCCGCTCCCTCATGTCTGGTAATAATCGCATCTATAAAAACATTTCATCAGCAATATGTTTGCGACATTACAAACGCATTTGATGTTTCTACGTATGTAAAACTTTCATCTACCGAAGCAATGATTACGGATCAATATTATAATATATTTTCAGTGAAATTGAGACCAACCAATTGCCATGGTGAATAGAAGCGATCGGAGACACAGAAAGTCAATCCATCACTTGCTGATCCAAACATAGCCGGTATTAATCACAACTGCACATTAACAACATCACATTAGCAATATATTTGACATTATTTGATGTTTTATGTATGTAAAGCGTTTTTTGGTTTGAACTAATGATTACGGATCAATATTATGATATATTTTCAGTCAAATTCAGACCAACCAATGGCAATGGTGAATAGTTGCGAACTGACCCACACGTAAAGTCAATTATTGACTTGCTGATCATAATATTGCTGGTAATGATCGCAACTGCTCATTAACATTATATTAGCAATATATGTGCGTCATTAGAAATGTTTTTGATGTTTGTACATATGTAAAACGTTTATTTACCGAACTATTGATTGTGGATCAATACTATGATATTTTTCAGTCAAATTGAGACTAACCATGGTGAATAGATGCGAACAAGACACACGGAATGTCGATTCTTCACTTGATGATCCAAATATTACAAGTATTAAACGCCACTGCACATTGACATCACATTAACAATATGTTTGTGACATTAATTAATGTCGTTACGTATGTAAAACTTTTATGATTTCGGATCAATATTATGATATAGCGTCAGTCAAATGGAGACCATAAAATTGCCATGGTGAATAAATGCAAACTGAGATACGCGAAAAGTACAATTCGTCATTTGCCGCTCCCTCATGTCTGGTAATAATCGCATCTATAAAAACATTTCATCAGCAATATGTTTGCGACATTACAAACGCATTTGATGTTTCTACGTATGTAAAACGTTCATCTACCGAAGCAATGATTACGGATCAATATTATAATATATTTTCAGTGAAATTGAGACCAACCAATTGCCATGGTGAATAGAAGCGATCGGAGACACGGAAAGTCAATCCATCACTTGCTGATCCAAACATAGCCGGTATTAATCACAACTGCACATTAAAGATATTCCTGGCGCATATTTTACATCAATGAACAACAAAAAACACATTTCAGACAGTTAATTCATCACTAATTAGGCAGAATGAAACAATAAAATCAAAAGAAAATTGCTTGCAAATGGCAGAAAAAACATTTTAAATATTCGTAAAATTAAAAAAACTGGCAGTTTTTTTAAGAGGCGGAAATTGCCGAAGTAACACGACGGTTCCGGACATTTCCGAAGTGAGAACCATGTGACATGAATATTAATGAGATACAGTGTCAGTACCCAAACAAAAATGGCGGATGATCCGAGTAAATCGAAGAGGAGGAGGAAGTCGATAGTGACAGAATCCGTCAAGAAACGACGGAAACGGGATTACAATTTGGCATTTGCTAAGGCTCGTGTTCACATCGGGAAGGAATTTGTCCGATGGAGGCGTTTGAAAACTCGGTTGTCGCTAAAGTCCGACGAGAAACTCGCGAAGATTCTGCTTGAAAGGTACGAATTCGTCCTGAATTGGGATATGAATGCCTGGTGTCAACGTAACGAATTGTAAACATGCATACATTTCTTATTATCCCTAAACTAAAAACTTGTAATGTACCTGTGCTCTATAATGCTTTTAAAATTAAAGAATCAGTTTCGTCCTTGGCAATTTCGTACCTAACGCTCAGACTCGTCGTGTGAAGGACTTCAAAATTCTAAATTCACATTTTCGCACTAAGTCATTTTTAATTGATAAATATCTGACAGTATGTTTATTAAGACTGAGATCATGTCATGTAAATTCGTTTGTTTGTCATTGAGATCTATCAATACAAAGATCTAAACACAGACTGCTGCTGACGGTCCAGCCCTAGCCCTAGGCAGTGTGCTTTTTAGTTTCAGTTTATACTTAATTATTTAAGGTCGATTATGAAACATGTTTTTCCAACTTATATTAATCACTCTCGACACCTCATTTCTGATGTTATCCCACGCCAAAAGAGTATGATAGAAGCCTGTTTCCCTTTTATTAGCAACCCCAGTCCATTTTTGTATGTTCACCAATGATGATAAATGTTAGTGCAAATTAAAGAGCTCATCAAAAGCTCTGCAGAACAGTTTGAATTATGTAGGTATGTCATCTGGATAAAAAGTTATGGCAATTTGAAAACGCGAAAAAGCGGTCAATTTTAGGAATTTTTGCCTTCTTAAAGACAGTCTTTTAATCGCGTTTCCATGGAACCGAAAATTTCACCTTTTTTAAACAAACGGCTGTAACTTTTTTAATTTCAAAAAGAAATCAATGAAACTTGGCATATTAATGTATTTTTGTATGCTGATTTCAATTATGCAATCCAATTAGATATAATATCATATATGGTCCGATTTTGATGATTTAAACGTCATTTTGAAGGGAATATAATATTCTATATGATTCTATATTCGTTTGGTATACTTACCTTTTCGATTTTGTAAAAAATTGACGTAAACTTTGGCACCTCGTAACTTTTTTTATTTAAATTCGGATTTTGAAAACGAAAGTTCCAAAGTGAAGCTGAATCATTTCTCTGATTGGTTGTGAATTTTGACGAATATTAATTAACATTAAAGCACCCGGATGTGGCGTGATGTAACATCCTCGCGTATAGCGCATGGCCGAAAATGTGATTTTGATAAAATCACGATGGCCGAAAATATCGTCGAAAATCGTTTTTAACTCAAAATGTTTAAACTATCGATTTTCTTAGATAAAAATTATAACTACCATCAGGAAGACAATTTATTTCTGTTTTAAAATATGTATACATGTTTATATCTGAGAAAAACATGAACTTGTAAAATTAAGATTTGCTACACCAGGTACTGAATTTTACTAAATTCTTAACAGTACATGCTAATCAGCTGGGGTTGCTACTTATATCCAAAGCGTCTAACAAGGGAGTTTCTGGTAGGCCTACATTTTTATTTCATCTTTGGTATGACATGGCCAGGGCTCGAATCCGAGACCTCCCCCACTCGAAGCGAACACTCAACCACTAGGCTATCGAGGAGGCGATGTGATACTGTTTGCTTTGACTATGCATATAGTGATATAGTCATATTATATAGAATAAAATTATTATCAATAACAAGATTCTGAAGAACATTCATATATTTCAGATTTAATGAAGCAGCTATTCCTACTTCAACCCCTGGGCCATGTGATCAAACAATTGAAACGACTGCTACACCTCGGCCTGGTCCATCGGGCCTTCAAAAGGCAACACCAGGTCCGATGCCACATCGACTGCAGGCACTTTATAACCTGCCTATTTCTGAAATATCTTCTGCATCAGAAGTTGGTGGTTCAGAACGGTACTTATGTGTAATTTTCATCATATAAATAATTGGATAAAATGTATCCTCTAAATTGTAATGTTTAAATATATAAGCCTATTATTAATCGAAGATATCAAAATACATGTTTAGATCTTTGGTTAAATCAACTAATTTCACTTTAATTAAAATTGTCCAACACATCATATTTAGAGATTTGTATTTTCTGGCTTCCTAAATGGGAAAATAAACATTCTTGTCATGGAATGGTATGACCTGTCACCTCTGGAATCGAACCAGCACTTCAGCGTTTCAAATCCATCACACTGACCTATAAACCACTGACAGGGTTCTTTTTGTAGCTTTCCTCTTTAAGTACAATTTACTGATTACAAACTAAACTTACATTGATGGAGAATGCATTACTTACACTTCTATGCTTGTTTTCCTCCACATGTGGAGAAGTTGCTGATATAGAATATATTGAAAGAATACCAAATTTTCTTTTTCAGAGACCAGCCAGAAATGTCAGGGATAGAAATAATCCAGTCTGATGAAAGCAGTTCAGGGTAAATGAATAACCTTTGTTCCATCACAGTTCATTCTTACTTTGTTAAATTATCTTGATTATAAATGTTCAATACAGTTATTATAAATGAATACTTCAAAATGAAAGTGTGCTAACTTATTGCAATGAAAAGATCATCTTGCCCTCCAGGTGAAATACAGATCTTAGAATTCTGGTAGATAGTATTTTTGTCTGAAAGTTGTGGAAACATTTGGTTATGAATTATGTCATGGAAAGTGGAATTTCACATTTTTGTCATTATAAACATAAGGATGACTGAAAATTGTCTGAGTAGTACAGGAAAAAGCTTTAAAATGATTGTGAAACCTTGTTGAGTTATAATGTGTAAATTTATTGCCTGTTGTCCGAACTAAAAGACTTGTCATGAAACTCCTAAGAATTCTCACAGAAAAGTCATGGAATTTAGATTTATGAAGAGTGCACAGATTGAATTTCATATTAATACCACAATTTTCAAGTTCATTTCTACAGTTCAGTATAAAAGCACTAAGGATATTGGGTGACCTCCAAAATTCCTTCAGTACAGGTTGATTTCTCAGGTAGCTGCCACTCAGCCAGTGCGCTTTTGTTAAGCAGTTTTGGGATAACTGCAAGGTTGATTGCATTTTGCCAGAATCATAACAAGATAAACAGCCCAATGTTATTAAATGCAATTCCATACATGACACTTTTTAGTCCCCTTCCGGTTTTCGACTTGAGGGGACTATAGGTTTGCCCTCTGTCCGTCTGTTTGTCTGTCACAAATCTCGATCCTGACATAACTAAACATTTCCCAAGCTAGGTTTATGAAACTTGGTATTAGGATAAGGGGGTTATATACATCTATATATTTTTTGATCTGTCAACAATTGTTGTTGCTATGGATACAGAAACAGTAGAAAAGCGTCAAAATCTGGATCCTGTCAAAACTCGAACAGTTTCCCAGCTTGGTTTATGAAACTTTGTATTTGGGTAGGTGCCAATAAGGAAATTATGCACATTTAAATATTTTTTTATTATTAAGAGTTTTATGGCAACAGAGCTATGGCTTCAAACCGGTAGGTGACTCCTGTATTGCTTGCAATTGTTATGCCTTATTTATGTTACTTGTACCTTTTACTGTATTTTGAACCCTAAGATACATGTAAGTAGGGTATATGGGGGTTATATTGGAGTCATGCTAGAGGTTGGTTGGTCTGTTTGTTTGTCGGTTGGTTAATCCGTACAAATTCTGTCCTTGCTATTTCTCTGCAACCAGTGGTTGGATTTCAATGAAACTTTGCATAACTCATCAGTACCAAGTCGTGTTGGGCATGTTGTCGGCAAACGTTGGTTGGATTAATTTTTGTTAGGCACTTTTATAGGAATTATGGCCCTTTCTTTTTTACACTTATAAATTTTGTCTGCACTATTTCTCTGTAATAATTGATCAGATTTCAACGGAACGATTAAGAGGCAAGTTTTGAATGTGGTTGATATTTGATGATCAGATCAGATTACGAAGTTATTGTCCTTTGATAGTTTCACTTAGAGTTTATGTGCGCTAATGCTTATATTGCAGCTATCAGCCATAATATGCAAGGCTCTTCAGTTCAAAAACTAGACTAGACATATATGCATATCATCCTAATTTAGATGTCTCTTACTTAGTCACTGTGTCAAACAGTATCTGGGAGTATTCGTCACATTTTGTGATATTTCTTGTTGTGATTCCTACATTTTATGTTTCTCAATATGAATTAATTTATTTTTTAGATCTGCTGACACAAAGACAAAATGTATGCCTGCTGTAACTACCAAAGTTTGACGTACAATTGAACGAAAGAAATTATCGGCATCATTTGCAGATCCATTTGAGTATGTTGAATTATCTTTTATACTATTCATGAAAATAGTAAATTGATGAAATTGTTCAGATCATTTAATGTGCTTTTAGTGTAAATTTAGTGTAATATTGCTTTGCACATGTCAGTAGGGCGGTCTTTTCGTCTGACGGTCAGTATACCGATCGATAAATCAAGAACGATTTTGAGGTCAAGGTCACTGTGATCTTTACCATTGCTTACTATTGAAATGGTTTTCATTCAATAGTTCAAGAACACTTTGCCCTAGGATATTCATACTTTGCATGGAGGTTGGTCAGCAACAGTAAATGACCTCTATTGATTTCTAGGTCAGTAACTTGAAAGTCAAGTCACTGTGTCATGGGGGCATACATGTTTTGCAAACACCTCTTGTTTTTATTTGCTTTGTGTAGAGTATGTATTGTAATATAGTCTATCTATTACACATTGATTATTGATAATCTTTGAGCTTCTGTCAAATATGAGATTGTTTACAAAAGCCTGTAAAATAAATGTAATTTTCAAGTGTTCTGGCCTTGTCAGAAAAGAAATAAGCGCAATGATTAGTGCGTTTGCTGTCCTATCTGGCGACCGAGTTCAAATTCGGGTGGAGGCACACATGTTTCAGCAGAAACTTGACTGGCTAATAAAGGCTATGCTCGGCATTTAAAAAACCCAGAAGAGAAATGCAATTATTTGAGTAGGGCCTGGTACATTGTATGCAGGTATTAAAGATCAAACAAACAATATTTTAATTCAGGCCAAGTCATATTTGAGGTTGCTATTAGTCTCATAAGTATAAAAGCATTTATTGAGACAAACTTATTTAATTGTTTTCAGTGTTTCCATTGATATCACTCTACATGAATCTAGCTATGAGGAATCGGATGATCCTGAGTATGAACCTAGTTTTGTCTTGTCAGCAAATCTGTAAGTATAAGTGTCTGTAATTTGTAAATGATATCACCTGAATTAAGTTTATTGCTTTTTAGCTCAGCTGAGCACAAAGTGCTCAAGATGAGCTATGTGATCACCCTTTTTTCTGTCGTGCGCCATTAACAATTGGACTGTTAACACTCTAGATGTCATAATTTTCACTTAATCTTTTTTAAAGTTTGTCACAATGTTTGTCTCTATAAAATCTAGGTCAAGTTCGTGATTGGGTCATCATGGGTCAAAAACTAGGTCACAAGGTCACATCAAAGAAAAACCTTGTTAACACTATAGATGTCACATTTTTTACATAATCAAAATGAAACTTGGTCACAATGTATGTCTCTATGAAATCTAGGTCAAGTTCGTAATTGGGTCATTTTGGGTCAAAAACCACTATAAAAATATATTGCATTTCATGCGGGCAAATTAATATTTAATGATAGAACAAGCATTTCCCAGAAAGGTGAAGACTATACAGTGTGCAGCTACTATGAAACTATGTTTTGACAGGCCAAAAATAACTCTACAATAAATAAATGATTTGATTAATAGGGTCGCATTGTTTTGTTTTCAGGCCAGAAATGGATAGTGACGACTATGCGTATGAAGAGATTGAATTTGGTTTGGAGGTAGACACCAATACAGTTGACGAGGAAGATGTTCAAGAGACAAGTGATGATATACCAGGTGTGATGAAAGTTACAACTGACAGCCAGTGTGGTGAACTATCATCATCCACATTATGCTTGGCATTTCTTCAACAAATCAAACAACTGGCCAGTATATCAGTGTCAACCTGTGAAAACAGTGGCTGTAAGGAGGAAGTTACATTAAAGGATGACTTTGTAGGGTCAGCACTTTACCTAAGATGGGTAAGTACCATTGCCACCATATTTGATTTAGAAGCCAAAATTGTGTGTTAATGATGGTAATTATGACTAGCCTAAATATTTAAAAAGAAAGAAGAACTAAATCCTCTAAGCATCACACCACAGTTCAATTTCTGTTTTTATATTATGCTATATCTAAACAGGTGCTCAGGCTACTCAATGGAGACTTACGACACTTGTTTACCATCATAAGTCAGCAGTACTGGTTACAGGTTGTGCGTATTGTCAGGGATTTTAGGAAATTAATATTGCCTTGTTATGACCCTTTGTTGGAGAGATATACTTTGTACCAAAAACATGTATAGTTTCTTTATTGGACTTATGCCCTTTTTTAGTCCCCAATATAGGTTTGCCGTCTGTCAGTCAAAAATCTGGATCCTGACATAACTCGAACAGTTTAAACGCAAGGTATATGACACTTGGTTTTTGGATAGGGGGACATAAGACGCTTATGCAGGTTTAAATATGTGGTTGTCATGGCAACAGAAACATTGAAAGTTTAAAGGGTCTTGGCTTCAAACCGGTACAGGACTTCCGTATTGCTTGCAATTCTTAGTGACTTCTTAACTAATATTCTTCTTGGTGTTACATTCAAGTAGACTACAAACAATGCATATTCCACTGGCTTATTTATTTCAATTGTTCCTATGTTGAACTCTTCATTGTTATTGTTATGGACTAATTTTAAAAAGGCGAGTGTGCTACTGTAAACCTAGAAATAAGTTCGGGTGATTTAGTTTTGCGGGGTTTGCAAGTGGTAGAATTTCGTGAAATTGTTCTCACGAAAAAGCTAAGCACAATAGTATGAACATTGAAGGAAACTTTAAAACGCGAAAGTTTGTAGTGGCAAATTTGCCGACGATCAGCAAAACATGGAAGTTGGTATTTGCGAAAGTAAATTGGTTTTCTGGAGTATCTTATGAACAACTACTTCCGTATTTGTGCTCCCATCAACGGAATGTTGGGTACATTTGTTTTGTGCATTGGAGTAGGTAGAACAAATGGTTATGTTGGTTTCTGATCATTAACACAAGCACAAATGAAACCTGGGTCCTAAAGATTAATTGTTGTCTGATCCTCATTTTTGCTGTGGGAACTATTTATTGGTGATCAGCAGAGGATGACCACTAGTAATGTTGCTGGTCGAAATAATCTTAAACGTGCCCTATGGCAGTCATTGGGTCATACATGTTCTACAAACATGTCTTGTTGTAATAGAGAAGAACACCATAATTATCTGTTCAAACAAAATAATAATGAAAGCATTATTCTAAAAATCATCTAAAAAAAAATAATTATTATTTTCAGATATGTAGCAATGGCCATATTAGCAAAGAGTGGTGCTCACAGCCAGTGCTAAACAAACGGCTCCACAGTGGGGATTTTCTGGTATGTGGAACCATCCTGACATCTGGGAACAACTATGGGAAAATGTGTCTTTGGGCGCAGATGTTAAATCTGAAATTTCCTTCATCAGATCAGTTCCACCGTATCCAATCCACTTACATGATACCAACTGTTGATCAGTATTGGCAGGAACATCAACAACATATAGTCAACAGTTTTCAAGGTCAGCAGATTGTTGTACTAGGTAAGCTCCTTGAATATTTTTATGTAATGTTAACTTTAGAGTTCATTCCTGTCTGTTTCAAGCTTCAAACATTGTCTGAAATACACATTTGTTATACATGTATCCTGCTTGACTTTAACTGATGCTATGTACTGGTTTATGAGTAATAACCGGCTGTTATGAATGTGAACACTTCTGTGATAATTGTTCTAGTATGTAGAGCACTCAACTAAACATTCTGTGTTCGAAACCAGTTGCTGTTGATACACCAATATATAACAGAAAACAAATCAAGTCAGGCTATTGGAAAGACAGATTATCTTGATTGAATTTGTACTGAAGAAAGATATGCCTCGCTCAGACATGAATGGACTGTGTCGACTTCACCTTTGCACTCATGTTTTGAATCATATTGTCACGAAACTATATGTCATATGTAAACTAAATGAATCGACTTTTTACGATTATGATGAAAGCTTTAACTCTAAATGGTTCAGATTGAGGATTAAAAATAATTATTCATGTCACAGGTGATGGAAGAAATGACTCACCGGGACATTGTTCTCAGTACTGCTCTTACACCCTAATGGAAAATGATACCAAGACAATCTTGACTCTTCAAACACTGGACAAACGTGTCACAGACAGGAAGTCAGTGAATATGGAGAAAGTTGGATTTAAGAGAGCTATGGAGAATTTAGAAAATGAAGGTGTTGAAGTAAAAGAAGTTGTGACTGATGCTCATATGGGTATTGGAGCACTTATGAGTAAGTTTGTTAAATTATTCAGACAAGTATGACTGTAATTTTGAGATATATTCATTTTTAGCTCACCTGTCACAAAGTGACAAGAGTGAGCTTTTGTGATCACTCTTTGGCCGTCGTCCGTCGTCAGTCGTCCGTAGTCCGTCCGTCCGTCAACAATTGGCTTGTGTAGACACTAGAGGTCACAATTGTAGCCTAATCTTTATGAAACTTGGTCACAATGATCATCTCAACAAAATCTAGGTCAAGTTCGATATTGGGTTGTCCGGGGTCAAAAACTAGGTTACAAGGTCAAATCATATAAAAACTTTGTGAAGTCACTAGAGGTCACAATATTGACCTAATCTGTAAAAAACTTGGTCACGGTGATCATCTCAACAAAATCTAGGTCAAGTTTGACAGGTGAGCGACCTAGGGCCCTTTGGGCCCTCTTGTTTCATATTGAGGCTTATAAATATTTATTTTCAACTAATGATTTCTGTGCAATTTGTAGTTTTTTATTGTTCAGCATTTGTATGCTATTTCTTAAAGGTCTCAGAATAATTTCTATGATAAAGCTTGTGAAAAACATGGCCACCAAGCCCAAGACTTGTTTTATGTGTATGGCTATGTTGAATTTCGCTAAAACTGCCGGTCCATTTTCAAATTAATTTCTCAGGAATTTTCTTTGGGTGATCCTCTCAAAAATAACTTCAAAAGACATCTCGGTGATTTGACTATTTTTCAAGGAACTGTTATATTCAACATGATAGCCCAGTATCAATATTAGCTCGGGGTACTCAGGTGAGTGATAAAAGGTCATTATGGCCCTCTTGTTCCATTAACATAGGAACAACAAACAACTAAGATACCGAAATGTAATGTAGCCATTCAATCAAATCAAATTAGTTTATCACAATTTATTTTAGACTAAAGTTTAGACACAAATGATTAGTTTAGTACTTGGTCATCTGTGTCCCAATCATTGAGTAAAAGACTTGGACAGTATGCTAGCAGTGGTTTTTCAGGTTCACTTGTTGAAACCGAGTATTATTTTAGTCAGTTCATTTTCTGATATACAAGGTAAATATTGAATGCAGTTTGACAATTTTTTTCAGAATCAGAATATCCTGGACTGAAACATTCACATGATATATGGCATGTTGCGAAGAATTTAGGGAAAAAGATTGTGAAGGTACCTGTAGCTCAGTTTAATTCTAGATAACATTGTCGAAACCTGTTAAATGACTTATAATGTGTTATTATGTCCCCCATCTTTGATGAGGGGGTATATTGCGTTGCACATGTCGGTCGGTCTGTTGGTAGACCAAATGGTTTCCGTTCAATAACTCTAGATCTTCAAACTTTACATGGAGGTTGATCATCAACAGTAGATAACCCCTATTGATTTTATGGTAAGTATGTTTAAGGTCAATGTCACTGTGACCTACACCATTTCTGACTATTTGGCTGCCATGGGTTTTACAAACATCTCTTGTTTATATGATCTTACAGAGTACTCAATGAAATGATTATTACATTGTTATAGGTACCTGCTATTTGTTTGTGTGTCTAGAGCTTTTTAATGCAACCCAACCAGATGTAGGGGGTGTGTAGTTAATATAGATGTATCAGATGTGTTTGTAATTGCCAGTTGAGTTTTCTTGAGCCAATTGTCAACTAGTACAAATTAACTCTACAACAAACAACTTAAAACTTCTTTACTTGTTAATGGCATGAATGAAGTTAATGTAATAATAAACCATAACATGTCTGACCAGCATTCAAAACCATAGGTTGACAAGGTAATGCTCTGTCGATAAATAGAAAATGTGTCTGTCCTGACAGTTATAAATAAAACATACATTAATTCTGGCTTTTATACCTTTATATGGTATAAACCTTAACCTTCATAATCTGCTCATTTATCAGACACACATTGATTAGTCCTAGTGAAGTTAATTAGAAAGCTTGTATACTCATGTATACATGTATATAAGTCTGAAAATATGTTTAGTTTACTAATCATGTTGGATTGATTTTTATTTTAGGTTGCCCAAAAGAAACAGAATTCTGTTTTGCTGAAGTGGTCAAAAGATATAGTCAATCATTTCTGGTTTTCGTGCAAAGAAGCAAACAGCTGCATACAATTTGTGGTAAGGGTTTGTTATTTTCCTTCAATAAATCCTTCTGTAGTTTGTCCCACTCTTGATTCAGTAAAGCGAAAGGTGACAATTAACTATCACTCTTATTCAAATTGTGTGTAATTGTAAGATTATAGTTTTATAATACCTCAGAGTAAATGACATTACTAAGCAACTCCAGAAACATGTATATAGATAATATTAGATATGTGTTCATTGGGTAAGCTTTGTCAGTAAGCCCAGTAACTATACTGTATTATATCATACCACATTATAAACATGAATCAACAATTCAAGATTATAATTCATCGCTTGAAGTCATTTTTGTTACAATTACAGAGTATCTGGAGAAGTGTGCTCCATCATATCACCAACAAACACGAGTGGATGCTACCAGATGGTGATGGACAAGCAGGGTGTCTGCATGGCCCCTTGGATGAGAATGAGGAACGGGAAAAGCCATGGCTTGACCCATCCAAAGATGCAGCTGTACTTAAAGACTTGGCATCTATAGTGTTAGATAAGAGGCTACTGAACAAAGTTGACTATTATTTAAATTTTAGGTTTGTTGATTATTTATTTATCTTGAGTGCTCAGTAGTACTATCCATTATTGGTGCAGTCTGGTGTTCTTACTTTCTTTTTTTCAATGAAATCTGTTACTAAACAGGGGTCCTATAATTCTAGAATAATCCGGATTTGATGCACCAAAAAGAACATTTCCGGGCAGGATAAAAGTTATTTGATGAAACAAATCCAAGAATTGACAATATTATGGTCATTTGAAGTTTTATAAGCTGAATTTTAGCAATATAACAATGTTTGAAACAGAGTTTTGCTGTAGGTAATGTCACCCGAAACAGACTTGTGACTCAGTACGACCTTGTACTAAAGTAAAGGTTTTTTTTCAATGTTTTATTTGTGAAATAACTCAATGTGCATTAGTGTTACAACCGAGACATTAAATGATTAACTAACATAAGATGTACAAAATGACATTTATAAGATGAATTACTGTGATCACTGAATGTCCTGTGTCAACAACTAGACTGTGGGTGATCAAGATTTCGCATAACATATCTACATAAAGTTAGATAATGGTTTGTCTGGAAATTAAAGGCAATCAGATTGAATCATTGCACTGTATAACAATGTTTATCTGAATGAAATCAAAGTAACAAAATGAAGATGTATTCAAAACGCGGCCCCAAGGTATAAAATTGGTCTTACTAAAAATCCTGATTATCAATTTCTTATGCCAATGTTTATTCATATTGCAGGAGTACAGCTGACTTAGAAGGATTTCACCAACACATCCTTATGTATTGTTCCAAAAGGTTTTCCTATTCTCCACCGGTTTACAGATGTAGAAACCTCCTGGCTGCTGTAGATCATAATAAGAACCTGGATAGAGAATGTATTATCAATAAAGATGGGACACAAAGGTATAATTCACCATTGTAATCATTAACTGTCTAAATAACTGCAAAATCAGCATAATTATTCTTGCAGTCTTCCCATAGTTGCAACTAAATTGTGTTATTTTCATCAGGAAGCAAAGGCATGTAAAAGTTCAGTGATAACGAATACACCAGCCTAAGGTAAATCATGTCTTGAAGCAAGCTTAGTGTTCAAGGAGGTGGGTCCCTATCACTTTATCCAAACATGGTGAGGTTGATCAGTGATCAATAGCTCATTACCATGTGAAGGTTCATGACACACAAATGTTTCCTATGAAAACATAAGTAATTGTTCGAAAAGCAAAATCGAAAGCTATTTATGGGTCACAAAAATAGTTTTCAACCAACATATCCCATTCACTGCTTTGCTAACTGTGACTGATGTTAGATTGTCAGATACTGTATTACAACATTTCAGGTTGCAAAGAATGTGGAACAAGAAAAGTGGGAGGTGGACGGCGCATGCCAAGAAGGTGCCAAAAACATATGATTATGTTCATGACATTTTGACTAGGGCATTACAAATGCGAATACATGATAAGACCGGCATGCGGAAAAAGAAAGTGCTTGAAGCGGACGATCCAAGGAGAATTGCTACACACCTTGCTCCAGAAGTCCCCAAATCAACCAAAGATATAATGGACGAGAAGGTATCACGGTTCCAGTAATGTGTGTGAGTGAGTGATAATGACCAATGACTTGTGTGATGATTCTGTGTGAAATTGATTGTAAATACATCTTTTGTAAAGTGTAAAATTGGTTTATGTTATAATATGATTGCTATTGTTGTACAAAGTATTTTGCACTACATATACAGTAGGACCTGTGTGAAAGACCACCTGCGAACAAAGACCACAAAATCATCTCCAATAAGATCATTTTCAATGGTATGTTAAAACCTGTTAAAAGAGACTACCTTTCAATGAAGACACTTGCTGTTACCACATGTGGTCTTAACACAGGTTTGACTGTATAGGTACTAAAGTGTACTGTATCACAAAACTTCTATGTGCATGGGGCTGAATGTTCATAAAAAACCACATTGCATGGAAAGGGTCTTTAAGATAGAGTATCCAATGTATCAGAATATAAGGTTACCAGATCTGATTTCCAAATAGACCAGGTAGAATACATTTTAATTTATGATAATATGTTTGTTTATTGTTAGTTATGTAATGACATAATTATCATTAAGGACCCTTTTCTCACATAGTGGATTTAAAATAAACAACATTGAAAATGTCAGAACTGAACTATTTCAGCAGGGAAAAGTAACTGGACACAACAATTTTACATTCACACAATTTTGTATTTCATACACAATTACTACTTCGTTGTATTTTGAATCATCTTAATGTATAGCCATTATGTGTCCTGCTCAAATACAACATACCAAATGAAATAAATCACAAAAGATTACATATAAAGTCAATGTAAAGGATTTAAGTAGTTTTAGTTGAATAGTCACCCTTTTTGAGTCGGAAAATTTTGCAAAATGTCACACTTTATACAGAGCTGATTTTCTCTTTATCTAAAATGTGTGCTAAGTATGCTACATTTTGGTGTCGCAAAAACATCTGATTATACAGTAAACAATCTGGTGTTTCGATGTATTCTTTATAATTGTTAAGTATGAATGGTTTCAAAAAATATCTTATTCAGTGTAGCAATTCCATGTGACTTTTGGCTACAGGTCCAAGACAAAATTTGCTTAACTTTGAAAACAAACATGGCCACAAGTATTTTATTTCTTCATTGATTGCTATAGCATAGGTGCCGTGCTAAGGGGACAATTATTTCCATGAAATATAAGATCTTATTCAGCAGCTGTGCCGATTTGTCCTGCACCCTTGGAAACGTTCGAAATATCAGGTTTCACAAGGTGCTGGAAAAAACTGCAAAGCCGCTGAAAAAGATCTTATATTTCATGGGAAGTAAATAATTGTCCCCTTAGCGTGGCATATATTTTATAGAAATTGGTGAAGAAATAAATTAGTAAGGCTATTTTTGTTTTCAATGTTTCGCTTATATCGTCTTGGTCCAGCAGCCAAAAGTCATATATGGTATTGCTCCACTGTTTTTAGAGGAACTGATTAGCCTCACAAAGTACTTTAGAATGATAAGTCAAAAAAATCTGATTATACAGTAAACAAATCTGGTGTTATGATATCGCTGGCTTAGAATTAGAAGGTCGCAAGTACAAAATCAAAATTTTGAGAAAACAAAAAAAATAAATGTCTGAAAACTACTCTTTACTTACAGAAAAACAAGCTTTTTAACTTCAGTTTGGTCAATATGACCACTTCCGATTTTCATGAAAATAGGCTCATAAGAAGTGCCTTGCCAAGTTGAGATGCAAATTTCTAATACGCACCAGTCTTCTAAGGTCGTAAATAGTACTTCTAATTCTAAGCCAGCTATATGTGCTATTTATAACTGTTAGATATGCATGGTTTCAAAATAATTTATTCAGTGTAGCAATACCACGTGACTTGGCTACAGGTCCAAGACAAAATTTCGAAAACAAAAATAGTCGTAAATATTTTATTTCTTCATTGATTGCTATGAAATACTGATAGATGCCATGCTAAGGGGACAATTATTTGCTTTCCATGAAATATAAGATCTTAGTCAGCAGCCGTGCCAATTGGAAAAATCTGCCAAGCAGCTGAACAAGATCTTATATTTCATGGGAAGTAAATAATTGTCCACCCCCGCATGGCATACATTTTATAGAAATCGATGAACAAATTAAATACTTATGGCTACTTTTGCCAAAAGTCATGTGGTATTGCTACACCGTGTTAGTAAAACTTTTCCGTATTTATTTACACATTTTGACATTATATTATTTCTAACACAACAGCAGTCTTTGTGCTTTTTCATCCAAGTCTAGATAGCTTAAAGCCGGCATATTGTCCAAAAGGATCAGGAAACTTGTCTCTAATTTTCCATACGCAACACGATGGAATTACCCGCCTGTCTCCACTTGTTAGACGTCCAAAGGTCCACAGTATATACTGCCTGTAGGCAGTGTGCCGGTTGGCAGCCATGTGATCATGCTCCTCGTCATACACTAAAATGTCCCGACGAAGCAGCCTTGCCAGTGCCAACACAGCTTCGTCCAAAATTAGAACTTGAAAATCCTGAAAAGGACACCACAT